>JAQFXZ010000155.1:0-28699 GCA_034694025.1 Ceratophysella scotica | reverse complement strand
TTAGCTAAATTTTAAGATATCGTTCATGGTTGTACGTTGAGTAGTTTGGGAGGAGATAGTGAACATACATACATACACACATACAACATACAACACACAACATACGACAGATCAACGTTTTTATGTGTAGGATTGAAAAAATGCAAGTACTTAATCAACATGATTTACTTTAGATACTCCGTCGATGGAAATCAGATTCAGCGAAGCTGGCCGTATCGGCAAATTCATTGGAAGAAAAGAAGAAGGACTTTTCTGATGGTCCTGACCTTTCAGACTTTGTATCAGGAACCATAGCGAAAGATCAGACTTGGGAGACTTACAAAGGTACTACACGATTGGATTAGTGCTCTAAATAGTCATTGCTCTAGGTCATAATTTGCATGCTAACAAGTGTCGTAGAATAATATCGCGATTTGAAACTTGAAACGCTCTCAGTAGTATTCTATTCACATCAGTTTTGTGTGCTGTTTTCAGGAAAACTGAAACGAGAAAAGGGAGAGTCGGATCGTCTTAGACTTCCGCCTTGGCTAAAGACCGAAATTCCAATGGGAAAGAACTACGCTAGACTTAAGGAGAATCTCCGTGGACTTAATCTTCATACAGTTTGCGAAGAGGCTCGGTGCCCCAATATTGGAGAGTGCTGGGGCGGTGGACCGGATAATGTAGCAACAGCGACGATTATGGTATGAAATTCGGAACTGGCAATGGAAAATATGCTATGACTGTGCATGCCCAATAGCAATCAATAACTTCTTTGATTCTAGTTAATGGGTGACACTTGTACACGTGGCTGTCGGTTCTGCTCCGTGAAAACCGCCAAAAATCCTCCGCCACTTGATCCAAACGAACCCAAACATACTTCGGAAGCTATTGCAGCTTGGGGACTCGACTACGTCGTCCTCACTTCAGTTGACAGAGATGATATGCATGACGGAGGGTCGGCTCATGTCGCCGAGACAGTCATGCACCTCAAGAAGGATATCCCTAGTCTCCTCGTCGAAGTTCTATCACCGGATTTCCGTGGGAATCTCAAGCATGTTGAGACGGTCGTCAATTCGGGTCTAGATGTGTTTGCACACAACGTTGAAACCGTCGAGCGTCTTACTCCTTTTGTCAGGGATCCTCGGGCGAAATACAGGTGAATGGCTTGTTTGCAACTACATTGTCTGTCATTTATCGTGGACAAAGCGTTTTAACTAATTTATTTTATGTTCATAGTTTATATCACATTTTGGGGTTAATTTTGAAGAAATATATACGAAGGTCATTTCAATAGTTCGTGCGCGTGCTTGAAAAGCTGTAAAAGTTAGTAAAGTGAATGAATTGAGCTGAAACTTTCACCACAGGTACAGTAATAGCTAAATTGCATTGCAGCAACGAATTGGGTAAAGATTTCTAAACAGACAGTTTTTGTTACAATTTTAGAAAAATATGACATTTTTTCATTAAAAAATTCAACAAAAACTTTGCCTGTGCATATTTTTTGCCAATTTTTTACACACTTGAGCAGACATGGTTTGCCATGTTTCTGGTGAAAGTTTCAAGAGATTTTACCAAGTAGGACGGACGAAGTAATTTATTTTGTAAATTGCCCAAAATCAATTGTTTTCTGCTCATGTTTTGAAAAAACCTGCAAAACAGTAATAATTGAACTTCAGTTCATGAAAATTTCTGCAGAATTCCAGGAATTTCATTGTCTTGGCGGGAGCGCATAAGCGAATACTGTAACGCAAAAGAAAGATGAGAGAAAAAAAAATTAAGGACAAAAGTGAACAAGTTTGTTTGAAAAAATGAAAAAAAAATGTTCGAGTAAAATTGTCATAAAAACTGCCATTTGGATGCTTTTACCCAATTTTTTGCTGTACTATAATTTAGTTATTACTTCACATGTGGCGGAAGTTTCAGCTCAATTCATTCACGTTTCTAAGTTTTACAGCTTACTAAACACCCGCACGAACTTTTGAAATGGACCTCGTCGAACAAATTATTCTACATAAGGAATGAACCTGTATACTTCTTATTACTACCTAGGAATCTAATGCGTTCAACACTGATACTTGATTTCATTCTGTATTCATATATTAGACAAACCATGTCGGTCCTGAAGCACGCCAAAGAGGTTAATCCTAATATGGTCACAAAGACTTCAATCATGCTTGGGTTGGGCGAGACAGATGATGAAGTCCTGGAAACCATGGAAGGTACTTTCAATCAGTTAAACAAATGCTTGCTTATTTTGGCTTGCTTACTTGTTTCATATAATTCTGTGAACCAAAACGTCATGTCCTTTCAGATCTGCGAAAGGTGGGTGTTGACTGTCTCACTTTGGGTCAATACATGCAACCCACAAAGCGTCACCTGAAGGTTGTCGAATACGTCACACCCGAACGATTTTTACACTGGGAGAAGAAAGGCGAAGAGCTTGGCTTCCTGTACACTGCCAGTGGCCCCCTAGTCCGAAGTTCATACAAGGCCGGAGAGTTCTTCATTAAGAATATTGTTGAGAAGCGTCAGAAAGTTGTAAGCGAATAATAAATTTTAGACTCTAAATCTGCAATGATCAAAACTGTTATTCTATTTTATTTTTCTGTACTTAGCCAGAGTGCAGATCAGTACATACAAATACAAAGTAGAAATAAATACGTCTAATTATATTATTTACAATTATTTGACCTTCGGCTGAATAATCTTATTGTAGTCCCTCTTCGTTTTGTTGACCATGCACAGTAAATTGTTAACGTTGGCGATTCCATGTTCATGAAAGTTCATAGTACACAAATAGGATCAGTGAACTACGAACTCCTGTAATCACTAAAGAATGGGCACAGTTACACATTGATGTAAGTGCATAACATTTATAACATGTACGTAAATATACATAGAACCAAGTACAGTTAGTCTCTTCTACAACAGTGGACAACATTGAAAACAGTGCACCGAAAATATGAGCTGGTTTAATATGTGACTGTGAAAACTGGACAAAATTGTTCATGGATCGAATTAATGACAAGTTCTTTGCAAACCTCACTCACTATCTGTACCTCGTACCAATAGTACTATAAATTCTCACTTATTTGAAATTGAAATTAGCCTTTGTCTCAGCTCAGTTCAAAATATTTTTATTTGCTCAACTAGGAAACCGTGTTGGTGGTGCTTGACACACCTTTTTCAGCTCTCTCGATCGACTTATTTCGTTGATCCATAAACTGAGTTATGGATTCAACATATTGCTCATGGGACACATGTTGGAGCTAGTTTGGGAAATTGACTATATTTTGCTAAATAGCTAGCTAAAATGGAAAATGAATTGCCTTGCTTGCAGCTATGTGTATCCGATTTCTGAAGTTGTTCTTACAAAGAATTTAACGCTTTTTCATACAAGGGTCCATACAAAGCAAATTCATCCCTAATCATGTTAATCAGGCATATTTGATTGAATTAAAAATCACACCATTGGAAAGAGAGTAAAATTCTGAGTAGGAGCAGCTTACTTCGGAAATCGGATACACATACTTGTAAGCATTAATCAACGTTCTTTAGAATTCATTTCCCATATTAGCCAGCCTTTTTACCAAAAGGCCAATTTCCTATACCAGCTACCAGCTCCAACACATACATGGGGTACCTAGCTTCTTCGAAACAATTTGAATTTCGAATTTGAACATTATTCGTCTTTGGATTTTGACTCTGAATTTATTCCTTCGTGCGAGATAAACATTGGTTCGAATCGAACGAACTTCGTTATGGGCCTACAAATTTGCTTGACCGTTACTGACGGGATAAGACAGGACCCGTCCTAACGCCTCGGTACACAAATCCTTCTCAAAATCAACGTTGTCCTAAGTCATCCCTTCCAGCATAGCAGCAGTAATAGAGAAATTAATTATCTACTCAATATTTAAATAGCTGCTTACATTGCATAGTATTTAGTAGGGATGCACCGGGTACAAAATTTTCGTCTCCGGCCGGAGCCGGAGCCGGGTAGAAAGTGGAATCTCCGGCCGGAGGCCGGAGATTTGGCCGGGTAACCAATTTAAATCTCCGGCCGGAGAATCAGGAGAAAAAACACTAACGACGATGATAGGATATGTTTGGAGCGCCGGACATTTTCGTTCATTTTGCCCAAGTTTCTGGCAGCTTACCTATATAGACATATGTACATCCATATTCCATATATTTATAGGGGGAGCGCGGAGTGAAGTTCATAACCATAGTAAATCTTTATGAAATATTCGTACAAAGTGTTTTTGTCACGGGACTACCTGGCGGAATTAAATAGAATAGAATCTAGTTCACCTATTTATTTGAAAACGTTAATGAAATATGAAATAAAATCATTTTGCTAGTTCAGTGCACCTAATCTTGAATTGTAGATGCTGTGTTTACTTGAGTAATTCGAATATGCATCATCTATGGAACTTAGTAAGTAGTGTACTGCCCACAGAATTTAAGGTTTTTTTTTTGAAAGCGTGTAGATTCTAGCCTTAAAATTTCAAATGTTCTAATGAAGCTCAGAAAAAGAAATGGTAATGCTATTCTGAACATTTTTCCTCCGAAAATTCTAAATTTTTTCTATAAAAATCTCCGGCCGGAGCCGGAGCCGGAGCCGGGTAACGAAAATCGGCCGGGTTCTCCGGCCGGCCGGGTTCTCCGGCCGGCCGGGCACCCGGTGCATCCCTAGTATTTAGTGCATCTAGATCTGCATAGATATCTAAAGCGTACATTTATTGCAAAGCCCTACCTCCCCAAAACTATAAAAGCCCAAATCCTTCAGCAACACAAGTTTCTTCTTCCTGGTGTAAGGTGTAATAAATCATCACTTTCAGTATATGAAATGCTAGCTACCTGCTCCAAAGTTCACAAGCTTGGCAAAATCATTAGAAAATGATTTTCAAAATCATTAGAAAATGATTTTCAAAATCATTAGAAAATGATTTTCAAAATCATTGACCAAAATCACCGAAAATTCGCTTTCAAAATCCCAAAATCAAAATCACTCAGTTTTCGCCGTCAAAAGCAAATCATGAAATAAAAATCAATGAAATTTTGTTTTTAATGATTTTTAAATCAAATCGTGATTTAAAATCGCCAAAAGCTGAAAATAGTGATTTTCAAGATTAAAACTGATAATTTCTAGAAAATCAAAATAAGGTCATTTCTTCAAAATCAAAATATCAAATTCATTAAGATTACAAAAATCATGATTTTCAAAATCAAATGATTTTGCCCAGCCCTGTTCACAAGCTTGTTCAATTACAACGTAAAAGTATTACCTTAATTTAGGGCTGGAGAACGGTAATCGTGTACTGACTAGCTTAGTTAAAATTCTAACTACAAACAGATTTCGAGGCTATCATAAAATGAGACATCTGACATCTCTCACTCGAACTGGACTCACTCATGATATTATTTAGCCCCAACATTCGGTTGCTCAAGTATGGGTTGAACATCTCATCTCATAATACTCAATAATTACAATTATTCCTTTTCGATGTTTGTCACACTTTGGATTCGTCTTGAGGCACTGGAATCATCACGACTAAGCTAAGTGTCCCTCTTCAACATGAAACACTGACGTAGACAACATTTATAAATGCATGAGTTGCAGGGTGAGAGACTGGATGAAGAACACAGAGATACTTGCAGTGCTACGGATGCTTGTCATGTCATGTAAAGCCAAACGAGCAACAGAAAGGCAATTCAATTAGGCACTCCAAGGAGAAATCAAATGAATAGAAGTCGGGCAAGCCAAGACAGACTCAGTAAAAGCTTACAAACAACATTTTATTAATACGGACTCTGAATCTCAGTTGAAATTCACTTGTCACCAGGAGAAGTTGACCACAGGAACGGTTATGCTACCTACCAACCGTCACTTAGGAACCAGTGAATTATTCGCGCATCCATTCAACCCAATTCAAAAAATCGGATAAACTAGACAACCACATCTTAGAACTTAGAAAACTGAAGCGTAAATACCCATCCGTTCTCTTCTACTTCACCTAAGAAAACAGATGAACTAGGTGGCCTCTCGACACACACAAATAATCACACCAAATAATTTAAGAAGTAAGTAGAATTCTATTAGAATGCAAACAAGGAGTAAATGAAGAGAACATCGAAGTGTATTCTATTATTACACTGACTCTGTTCGAAAGTAAAGCTACCGGCACGGTCATCAAGACCAAATCATTCCCGACGCGGCTTTCGCTTCTTTACACTTCCGTCACCGTCACCGGATGGAGAATCCTGTGGTACAGAAAATACGTGGAATTATATGTAGGAAAGAAAATGGGACAAGGACACTGAATTTCATGAAGTAAAGCAGGGTTGGCTTGATATCATGGTATATATCAACAGATTCTTGATATTTATGAATTAACGTGTTTCACTCATATGCAGTTATTACGTCGTCCCGCAAAAATATCAAAAATATCAAAAATATCACCGTTATGTTTTCATATTTCTGAAGTTTCTTAGAAATTATCGGCGAATTTTTTTGATATTCTTGATGTTTCTTAGAAATTATCAGCGATATTTTTTGATATTCTTGATGTTTCTTAGAAATTATCAGCGATATTTTTTGATATTCTTGACGTTTATTAGAAAATATTGGCGAAATTTTTGACATTCTTGATGTTTCTTAGAAATTATCGGCGATATTTTTGATATTTTTGATGTTTATTAGAAAATATCGGCGATATTTTTTGATATTTTTGAAGTTTATTAGGAAATATCGGCGATATTTTTTGATATTTTTGATGTCTAATAAAAGAATATCGGCGATTTTTCTTGTTACTTTTGATGTTTATTAGAAAATATCATCGATATTTTTTGATACTTTTGATGTCTAATAGAAAATATCGGCGATACTTCTTGTTACTTTTGATGTTTATTAGAAAATATCGGCGATATGTTTTTATATTTCTGTTGTTAGAAAATATCGGCGATATGTTTTTATATTTCTGTTGTTAGAAAATATCGGCGATATTGTTTATATGCCACTTGTCTAATACTCAAACTCAAACAATTTTGTTTAAAAAATATCAAATATATCACGATATATTTGATACTTTTGATAAATATCAACAATATCATTGATATTTGATATTTTTAAAAATATCATGATATTTACCAACCCTGAAATAGAGCAAGATTGCAAGATGTACTTACAGGAATCATCTCCTCAGTAGCATCTTGATGAAGCTCTAGCTCATTCTCCATCTCGTCTGACTCTTCCGGTGTAGTGCCCTCACCCTCAAGTGAATCCTCCTCGGCCTCCTCGACTTCCTCGCCCTCCTGAGCCTCGTAGTCATCTTCATCAAATTCTGGAATTTCTACCTCCTGCAATTAAAATATTAAACGTCATGAAATGCCAATATCTTTGTTTAGTAGTACACTGTCCAAAATCTAAGACTAGGTCCGGCCATAAGGAGAAGAACGAGAGTTTTTGCTCAAGGGGCGATGGTCCCTTGTGGAATACGTCACTCGCAGCCACTCGCTTCTCTCTGTGCATTGCGTGCATGCATATTAAACGTATGTAGTCGCTTCTGCCAATCTAACTCAGGCTTTAATTCCAATTAAGTTTAACTACTGTAGTGTTTAGCTAAAATCTAATTTACATGTTGTTGATCTGAGACTGTCTATTGTCTATCATATGAACGATGACTAGATATTGGCTAGATATTAAATAAGGAGATTTTAATGAAAATATTATTATGAGGTGCTATCATGCTATTTATTATAGTGAAAATTTTAAGTTCCAGAAACAATATTAATGTTTAATTTTCAAGTAACGCACTTAACATATTAGTCACTCAGGTAAAGTATTATGATTGACTTACATAAAATAATATTGACCACATTTCAAACATAAAAAATACGCGAGAACCGGATCCAAGCTGAATTTTTTGTGTGATTAATTGATACTTTCTGTACTGTCTAAAGCGCGAATTTTGATTTTAAGTCTTTTTTCATTAATATTTGATTTGTCAACGGGACGGCTCTTCGGTTTCAGTTCAATTTGAACCGTCATTCTCTGTGTTATTGTTGTTTTCAGATTCTCTGATTCTGATTTTATTGAAATTGGCTTTGGAAGCGCTTTTGCAAACAGTAATTGATTCAATTAGTTCATAATACGGTGCGCATTTCTTGCTTGCAATTCTAGTCACATAGGTAGGTAAGGTACGATTAAGCGACTATTTTGTTTATAAACGCAAAAATATTATTATATTAGTCGCGGTCGTGATCTTTAGGACAATAGCCATATACGTATCTGAATAAAATTAAAATTTATGTAGACAACTTACGTACGACTAACCTAGCTGCGCTGTTTATTTTTGCAATTAGCTGAGTCGCTGAGTACCACCTGTCTGTACCACCTGTCTGGATTCATTTGCCCAGTATGTTCGCCAGGAAGACACTTCGTATACATATACAAATCTTCCATATGGATTGACGGAATCTATGGAACACCACATCCGGTTCGCTGTTGAGCCTTCTTCTTCTCAGAGCTAATGCACTTAGCTAAGCAGCATGCGAAACCAATTTTGCTAAAATAAAACTAGCGAGCACGTGGTAAAATTAGAGATAAAATAGTAAATAAGAGCTAATGCCGCATGCAGTTTTGCATTGAGTTCTCTGAGAGGAGAAGTTGAGTGGCTGAGTATTACGTCACAACCACCCTTTTTCCGACCCAACTCTCAAAAATTCTCTCGGCCTATCTCGCCTGTGTTGAAGAAATTCTTATGTCCGCAGGTTGCAAGAGCCAAACTTTACCTTTACCTCCAGTGAATCCTTGTCAGCAGGTTTTGCAGAGCGAGATGAACCTGGCGTACTAGCATTGCTGGTCATAGCGGTGGCCTCAGTTTCCATGTCTGTGTCCACGTCTTCAACGAAGTCATCAGTCTTTTTGTTTGCAAACTCATCCCGTTTGTCCTGCTCAATATTACATGACCCATTTTAGTCTAACGTCGAGCCGAACCCAGACTGCATTATTGGCAGGGACAGAGGAAGGATTTTACAGGGATAAATACATAAATACTCTACCTGACTACTTCCACAGCAGAAGGTAAGAATGAGGACTAGAGGTAATCCAATTACGACCGTGTACACGGCCCACAACCAAGGATGTGCGTTGGTGTAGCTGAGAAGTCGTCCAAAAACGCCTTCCTACAATGTACAAGGATAGGTGGATATGAAGTACAATGAAGAAAATAGTACACCTCTTCCTGATGATATAGTTTCCACAAGTAGAAGATGTAGGAGACTATTGGTATGGAGCAGTAAATGAAGTATCCACTCCAAACTCCAATATGATAGTTTATCTTTCTCATCAACTTTCCGTACCAGGACTTCTACACATTGAATCTCCCGTTTCATAATTCGTACATGGCGATTTCCAGCACAGATAGATGTTGATCAATGATCGTATAGTACAGATTGGAATGATTTGACACTTACAGAATCCTTGTCGATAGCTCGCTTTTTTAGTTCGTAGGTTTTGCTTGTCCAATCTTGAAGCACTTGCTCCGAATCCGTAATGATGAAATTGTCAAAGAGAATTAGGTCTGTCATTGCCCAGATTTCGATCCCGACGGCTCCCTATTGAAGGTCAAATTGAAATATATAACTAGCAGGTATAATCTTTATAATCTAACTAATTCCAGTCTGGAGAATGCAGAAGATACTAATCAAAACATGATTGAGGTTCTTACAATAGGGGTCATCTTGAAGGGTTCCTTATCATCGAAGTATTCTGGGTTCGGAATGTTTCTTGGCAACCATTTTCCCTTATAGTTTGGATTCGACATTAAAGGCTGCTTCCATCGTCCTGCGAGAATATATACCAAAAATTACAGAAAATTGTATGAACATTCAATCAGAAAGTTTCAAATTCCCTGAAGAAGTATTTAAGATACAAGAGTCACAGCAGAGTCAGAATTTCTACCTTTAAAGTTAGGATTATCAATCATAGGGGCAGTCCACAATCCACATCCCGGTGCACCCTCACAGGCAGGATTGTTCAACAATGGTGGCTCCCATGCTCCATCCATTGCCTCGTCCCAGTCTTCCGGCTTTGTTGCACTTTCATCCGGAACCATCGGCTGTAATAATGGAGAAATTACACAAATGAACAGGATGATCCATATATAATTCCAATTCGGAATTCCTTTTAATAGAGAATATTCCTATTATAATTGTACCTCCTCGTCTTCCAACCATCCCTTTGGCATAACTGCATCCGGGTCGTGGATTTTGGCAGGAGCATCATCATCCCAGTCATCAGGCTTCGTAGCACTTACGTCCGGAACATTCTCCCTTTCATCCCAATCCACTGGCTTTTTGTCGGACAGATCCGGGATTTCGAGCGGTGGATTTACAGGTGGAGTCATGTCGGAAAGTAGACTTCCGGAATTTACCAAAGATCCGTCAACATAAACTTGAAATGCATTGTCCGGGTACTAGAATACAAAACAACTATGATGTAAATATTATAGACAAAGAATAGCTATGACCAAGATACGTTATATTTTTACCAATTTCAGAGTGTAGACATGTGGCTTCTTGTCAGAATAGTTTTCCTCCAAGCGGCTAGTAGGTTTCTTAGCATGTTTCTCCTCGAAGGAACCGTTAAGTGGGTTTTTATGTCGAAAGATGAAATGGAGCTATGGAGAAGTAAAATACATGACGAAACGAAACCATAAATCATAACCAAAGACCTGAAATTCGTGTGAAAACATCTTTTTGTTCTTGAACATCTGTGGCATGAAACTTCGGATCTGTCCGAGTTAGGTCATTTGGGTTCGAGAAACAAAAGTTATTCGCACATTTTTCAAATTTTTGAGGGGTTCGCACATTTAAAATACATTTTTTGCCGCATTTTAGAACACTTTTGTTGTTTTTCTAGCGCATTTTTGCTGTTTTTTAGCACATTTTTTGTGTTTCCAAATGCATATCTTGCCGATATTCAAATAACAGATTTTGTGTACACAGATTGCGGTATTTTAGCGCTTCCGGGCTCTGCCAGGGCACGTTTAAAAACATGTTTTTGATTAATTCGCACTTTAGCGCATTTTTGTTGTTTTTAGCACATTTTTTGTGTTTAAACGCATTTTTTGCCAATTTTTTAGCACATTTCTTGTGCATTAAGCGCATTTGTTGTCGATTTTTTAGCACACCCGGCCTCTGATACCACTAACTGTAGCGTAAGGCAAGAGGCGCCGACAAAAATGAAATTGCAGTAATTTCAATGTTAAGTCTCACCTTGTAATCGTTACCACACTTATCGGGCCCAAACATGATCGTATACGGTGTCTTGTCCGTGAACTTATTCAAATCAAGTGCCGGCGACTGTGACAATAACTTGATATAAGCCCCACCGCAATCCATACCATTCTGAAAGGTTACTTCATATTGAATGAAGAGCGGATGGGTGTTGAATTCAAAAGGACGTTCCAATTTCGAAGCAATAGCAGCATGCTTAGCCTTAGACTTCAGCACAAGAGCACTGTCCGCATTGAAAATAACTTTCTGTGGGACTTCGAATACCCATTCCCCATCATACTTGGAAACTCCGTCTTGGCCCTCCTTCTGAGCACCAGATTTTTGCCATACTTTCCGTGCCGAGTCAGGATCATCAAAGTTCTCCCAGAAATAGACCGAATGTCCCTCTAATGTCGGCACAGGGGACGTATATTCGATATCCTGCACAGTCTGTAATTGTCATTATACGTAAACTTAAGAAGTGGCCAAAGTACTTAGAGAGAGTAGTTGGACATTAGTTTACTTTGTAGAGTTCCGCTGGATCTTCGTCATCTACATCCTCAACATCCTCATGAGTTTGTCCAACCCCGAAGCGACAAATCAAGAAAAGAACAATGAGAGACTTCAGTCCCAGCTTTCGTGACTCAGACATCATTCACCTACAATATTGAAATCAAAACCTTTGGTCGACTGTGTCTTATGGCTATGGCCTTTGCCCCTGAATGCCATTTGTTGAACATTACAATGCAAAAAAACGGAAGGAATCGGGATTCTTTACTATACTATGTACAGACACTACTATCAATTATCATGATTGTTCTAGGTTATTCTCACTAATTAATAAAAACGCCCAAAATGCGATATTTGCCGCGTTTGGGCGTCATTTATATTTTTACAAATATTATTCTAATATTTGATATTATACTAACATTTCTATTCAAATTTTTATACTTTCTCTCGTTTTCTTTCTGCAATTCGTGCTTCATGCTTCAGCTAAGTACTAGAAATGTGGAGGCGATTATGAATATATTGCACAAAAATATATTCTGCTCCTATATTCCAAAATATTTGTCAAATATAAATGTTAAAGTTAATGTCTGTTGTGCTACGTATGAAATGTGACATGTTGCATGTGAAATGGCGGGGCGGGACCGACACTAGAGACGCTACAACAATACAATCACTGCTGTCTATGCATGCCTTGCTTACACGTATAACGTACGAGAATATCTTTAGTTAGTTGATCATGGTTTTGTAAACCGCCGATTGTTAAATTTAAAGATGTTCCTCTATGACATGAACTATTACATATTACATATAAAATTGAAAAAGTGGTCCGCTTTGCTTAGCTTACCCGTTGGTTGAGCAGATTCCAGACTCTTCTCTACCAGGTCAACGAACTCACGCACCACGCCGAACGAACTCGACCTGAGTTCCTGTAAAATGGAAAATACTTAATTTGACTGGAATTGCAGTTAGTTCGCTGGTTGTAAAGAGTCGGCTTAGTCAAATCGAGGCACAGCCCATAAGCGGAAATGAGTCAATTAGAAGCTTAGTTACCTTTTTCCAATTCCTGACGCGACGACGGACGACGTCAGATGTGAACGAGACGCAGATGAGCGAGTGAGTGTTGCCCGTCCAGTCAAGTCCTGAATTCAGAGAGTGCGGAAAGGATGATGAAGAAAGGGGAAGCGATGAATGAACAGGGCCAGGGCAGCGGCAGGCAGGAAGGAGGAACAAGGAACTTCACTTCACCACCACCGTCTTCACAACACAGCTCAGACAGTTGCACCCCGGAGTTATGGAAACCGGCGTTGTGTTGTACATAGGTTTATACTCGTACATTGTACAGGCCCCTTGACAACCAATATTCAGCATTCATTTGCGTAGATTTATGAAATAAAATGTAATTATGTAATTTTTCCAAGTGTTTTATTCAACCTTCCACTAATTCATTTATAATTGTAATTCATAATTTGTAATTCATAATTTTAATTTATAATTGTAGTTCATCAGAAGTTCCACAGAATGGTAGATGTATGTGATCCATAGGAAGTACCACGGGATGCTAGAGATCCATAGAATCAATACAAAATACTCAACAACAAGAGCACTGTATTAATCCTTCATTAGGCTCAGTCACGATTGAGGTTTGCGATAGGTAGTCTAAATTAATTCGAATTCGGCTTAACAAAATGGAGAATTATGTTGAGGTATTTGGAAATCTTCAACGTGTGAAAAAGGTAAGAGTGGACTTCTCAGTTCTAGTTCTAAACTAAAGTCAAATATATAACGTTCAATTTAGTGTTTGACTGATTCCCATTGTGTTTATAAAAAGAGAGGCTGCTAAAACTAAATGACTCCCATTAAATACCTTATTTGGAGACTTTTCAGGAATAAATGGTGTTTATTAATTCTTGTTACATTGCTCGTTTAAGTTTCTCGGACTATATGAGTTTCAATTTAGTATGATTGGAATTGGAGTAATAGGTTAAAGACCTCTCCTTTTTCTTGTGGAACTTCTAAAGTCCTACTTGATGTTTTATACGATGAAGCTTCTAAGAATTTTGATATCTTAGTAATCAAAGCACAGAGCCTTATGTTTCTGGGTGTACAGAATTGCTTTGAAATTATCTCAAAAACAGAATATATTATTGAGTGGATGCCTAGAAATAGCCCGATTTATTTCAAAATGCAGAGCTTGATATCATTTCATTCGGGAAAACGCAAAATATAAAACAAAGCTAAGATTGTTTCCTTTGAAATGCTGCAACTGCTGCTTTTCGTTCCGTACTTGTCCCGTCTCGCGTCCCAATGCCGACTAAGGAAGTTTGTGAAATGAGTTAAATATTAGTCTGGTTTGATGGAATAAATAGTTCTTTACTACTATTTCATCTGGCATAATATTTTGAAAAGTGTTCGTGAAACAGTTTTGCATTCAAAAAGAAAAATCTAACCAAATAAATTCCGAAGAGCATGACTTTGTTCCAAAGTACATTACTGCAAAATACGTGATGAAAATATTCGTGATTTGGAATTGGAAGGAAAATGGAACTGCTATCATTATTAACACAATTTTACAATTTCGAAGCATGGTTCTACTTCGTTCGGCGAGAGTGACAGTTTGATTCCTTGTGCTGTGCCTCATCCTGGAGCTTTTTGACTTCAGTTTTTATCGACTTGGTCCTTTCTCATTCGCTCACAACATGTCCCGCCCTTCATGGAATCTTCAAATTCCCTCCACGACTGCAACATACCATAATTTGCAGCATTTCTTCCGATGCCAAATTAGCCGCAAATCCTCGGTAAGTCGTATCCAAATTTTAGTAGCACATGATGAGGCTATCCCTGTCTCTACTCTTGTGTTGTGCTTGATCGCTGGGCGGTCAGCTGTATAATAGATAAAATGTGAGGGTGGCTTGAGATCTGTCATCATCTGTCGCACAAATGACGAAAGGTCGGGGCCCTAGGTCAAGTCGTGTCGTGAAGTGAACTGGGGATCCTTCCCTCCCTGATACCTGTTCAAGCTTTCTATTAGGTACTTTCTCTGAATTTCTTCCTTAACGAACTATTTTAAGATCAGGATCAGGACATATAATTTATATTTATAAGCTATGACGCAAGGTTTAAGCAAGTCATCGAACATGCATTTACTAATGTTATTATTAATTAAATTGGGTATTGTCATTGTAAGATTGTGTATGGTAGAGAGGTACTGATTGTTCTTTCTTTTGTGTTTTCTATTATTATAGGAATGAGAGCGGGTGAATAACGAAGCCGCTTGGTCATCTAATTTTTCTGTGCATCACTGCATTTAAATACCTTATCTATAATGGAAAATCTCCAGTATCCTCGGAAAACTACGGATTCCTTCCGAAATTGGAGGATGACGGGTTCTTGTATTGAGTCAGGTGTCGTAAAAGGAATATGTCAATGTGAAACATATCGTCTCGCCAAAGAAGATTTGGAAAATAAGTATTTAGATTTTCGAGAGAAACTACAAAGGGAGTATGAACTCAAGTTGGAGACTGAAATTGAGAAACTTAAAAGAAACACAACTGGAGAGCTGGAGAAACTGATGAGAGCCACAAATCAAAGTCTTCAACGAGAAATAACTTCTTTGCGGGAATCAAAATTGTACGCAGAACGGAGTCGAGATGAAGCGTTGGCAAAAGTTCGGGATTTGAACATACAAAACCAAGAAGTCACGCTCCAGTAAATTACAAATGAAAATATGCAGCATGTACAAATACATACATAGTAGCGTACTGCCAATCTTTTCTAAGAGACTTACGGTGGCCAAGGATTATATTTTACATTCTATTTATTAGAATGAAACAACTGGAGCTAATGGATTCCTCGAGATTAGCTGGTGTGGAATCCGAACTCAAGTTGAAGACTTTTGAGCTTGGCCGATGTTCTCTGCTTTATTCTGAATCAGAAGCAAAGTACAGGAGTCTGCAGATTGAAAAAGAAAAGCTATCAGAAAAGCTAGATGTGAGTTCAAGTTAACCGTAAAAGTTTAAGAAGTTTAAACTGCTGAATCATTTATATTTTACATTCGTTTTGAGTAGGTTGTCAAAGAAGAGTTGTCCAAGGTACATTGTGAGTCAGAGCAAAACATTTGCTCTCTTCAGCTTCAAATTCGTGATAAGGCAGTAAGACTCGAAGCATACGAAAAATTAGAGGATGAACTCGACAGGGTTGTTATTCAGGCTGCTTCCTTTCCAGGTAAACTATTCCTTATCCTCATACATAATGCTATTTTTTTTTAAATCGTATGCAAAGCAACATTTATTTCAAACACATTACAGATAGTAAAGATGCAGACGAAGTTCTAGCTGCATATGGTTACGGGGCCAATATTCCTTGTAATGCCAAACGAAGACTTCAGCAATCTCTTTCATTGGCAAGACGGTAAAGCGTTCAAATGGAAGTACTTAATTCATTTATTGTTTCTCTCTGAAATATTGAAATTATTTAACTTTTGACAGAGTTATGGAACTAGAACAACGATCTCAAGAACTGAAGGAAAGCCTATTCAAGGAGAGAGATCAGAGACGAAGTCTTCAGCAACAGCTTGATGCCGCAAATTCAACGATGATCTTCGCAGGCTATCCGACGACTGAGCTACTGGAACTTGTCGCCAAGAAAAGAGTGGAACTGATGAAGACCTGCGACGCTCTAAAAAATTCTCGAAATGAAGTTGCATACTTGAAGCTTACGGAAGAACAGTTACGAAAGAACACCGCTGAAGCAGAAAAACGAGAACAGCAAACTATGAGACACTTGCTTGCAGTAACGGATTTAAAAAGGTCAACTGCTAGGTCTTTGGCTAAATCTAGGGGAAAGTTAGGTAGAGTCCAGTTGAAAGAATCTCATGAAACAAAAGTGCTCCACGCGAACATCAAAATGAGCTCCGCATCATCTTCCACAACATCAATTTGTCCCAATAATGCTGGAGGTATCCATTTGAAAAAGCCACTCACGTTTAGCAAAGTCCAGTGTTCTGCCTATTTCGAATAGTCAAATTAGTGCAACGTATATATTTTTTATGAATTATGTTAAAACGACACACGTCAGTATTCATTTCCACAAATTCAAAGTATTAAGTCGCGAATAAGGTTTTTCACTGTATTAGGTATGTTTCGGCTACACGCAATTCAATAAAGTCTTGGATGTCTGCTAGCTCTAGCTATTTCCGTTTGGATTTGGATTAATTTTATATATTTTTTCTTCTTCTACCATGGTATGTCATTGCAGCTGGAATCTCGGTGCCTATTTTAATTTTAATAATCAAACAATTCTGTCAACAACCTTGGAGTTTAATTTTCGATTATTTAGACACATGCTGGGAACTTTGCTGTTATTAGGTAAAGCTGTCAGTGGAACGGAGGAGAAGGTGCTTAATTTTAACACTAATGACCAGAGTCCGGAATGTGTGTGCTAAAAAACCTCGAAAAGTATACACAAAATGTGCATAAAATGGGAAAAGGATGCGCTTAAAAACAAAAAAAATAATGTGCTAAAGAAACACCAAAAATACACTAAAAAATAACAAAAATGCGCAAAAGTGCTGAAGTATCCAAAAAATGTTTTTAAATGTGCTTTGGCAGAGCTCGGAAATGCGTGCGCTAAAAAACCGCAATCCGTGTGCACAAAATGTCATTTTAAAAATCGCCAAAAAATACGCTTAGAAACAAAAAATGTGCTTAAAAACAAATAATGTGCCTTATTAAGCAAACAAATTGCTAAAAACAGCAAAATGCACTTATGCGCTAAAAAAAAGCGCTAAAGTGCGCAATTTTCACCAAAATGTTTTTACATGTGCTAAGCTAAGCCCTCAAAAATGCGAAAAAATGTGGTTATACCTTTTGTTTTTCGGATCCAAATGACCTGACTCGGATATTTCCGAAGTTTCATGCCACAGGTGTTCAAGACCAAAAAGATGTTTTCGTACGCATTTCCTGGCTCTGCTAATGAACCCATACATGACTAGTTTACAAATGGCAGGAAGAACGTTAAACTAATCAGAACCAGCATACCTTGAAACAGAATATATGTATGGTGCGGCGCTGTAAGGCGAGAATTTGAATAATTGAGGAATGTTCGTAAGTGCGGTTGCATTGCTCGTGTCTTTCATTTGCATTTATTTCTGTATTGCTTGAGGTACATTAAAGCCGTGTTGTAGCAATGTACAGCGTACGCGAGTACTTAGATAAGGTTGTACACCAATGATATTCTGTTTTTGTTCCAGAATCGAGAAAGTTCCTCGTTAAAACATGGAGGGAACGACCAATATGTTATCTGAACGAAACACGTCAATTCCTCGGTGAAGTACGCAAACCTTAGGATACTCAAGTCGTAAAAGTCCTTCTGCAAACTAGTTCAAAGAAATTCCATTAGTGTACTCCAGGACCATGACTTGCATTAGAATGCCTTGTCAGAACTGAAAGTATAATGCTTTCACTACCTTAGTCGCCGAATCACCTCTGTTTCCCACAACGGTAATGATTTTACCTCTGTTCGCATTTAGGAAAGCAACTTCTTCACTCAGATTCAGATAACCGTCAGGAGAAAAGGCAGTAATGAATGGGATGTTGAGACTATCTGGAATAGCACCACGATTATAACTGAAAATAGACATTTGGTTCATTAGTACTAGACCCAATACGTTGAGGATTGAAATAACTAGATATTAGTAAAGATGTACATCGATCTACTCACTCTTCTTTATTTCTGACATCAATGATCACAATCTTCGGCTTATGGTTGATCCCGTTCACTTTCAACAAGCGTAAAACGTCTTCTCCACTAATTCGAGGAGACTTCTCATTCTTCAGATCATTTAAACTTATGGCTTCCATTTTCTGCAAATTATTGACTTTTGATCAGATTGCGTTTATCAGTACCGAAAAACTCTAATACATTACAGCAAGTAACACAATATTATTGTGCGTCCGATCCTAAGAAGCAGGAGGCCGAGTCAATCCTTAGCAAGAAAAAACGAATCACACTTGCCTAACATTGCAGATCGCTTTTCTCGCATTAGAGACTGCTACAGATCTGGCATGTTACTGGAGAGCCTATTCTCGTGTATGATTTTTCTCTCCAGGAACATGCCAGATTCGTAGCAGGGACTACTGCGAGAAAGCGGCCTGCAACGTTAGGCAAGTGGGATTCGATTTTTTCTTGCTAAAAATTGGCTCGACCTCTTCTTTCTTAGGATCGGATGCACAATACATTCGAAGTATCTCACCAGTGCTTCATTCACTTGATAGCAATCTTCCACCGAAGACTGCTTGTATTTGTTGCCCGTTGCATCAAAGGAATTACTACTGAATTTTCTGGCCACAGCGAGACTCTTCTTCACCGGTGGTGGTTCATGTCTTCGACACATTGCACTTTTTGGAGTATTCCGATAGATTTCCACCGAGTCCTTCACGCACTTCTCAATGTTGATTTCTGCACATTTAAATATTATCGTTAATTAAACAGATTCATGACTCAGAGCATGGAATTAACAGAAGGAAATTCGTTAGCTTACCTGGCATGTCCGAGAAGAGCAGAATGCACTCATTAAAACCGGAGCTTAGTAATCCTTCTCTCAATTGGTACAAAATGGAGAGCCCAATACAGAGTGAAAACGAGGAGTCCCCAAGAAGTAGCTTGTCCCAGAGATGAAAAATTTTATGTAAAGGAAACACATCTAAAAGAGAATCAGCGTTACCTTTAATTAGAATGGTACTTGATTCTTGGGCAGAAATAGAATGACTTGACTTGACCAACGTGAAAACATGGTGAGGAACCAGGGTATTGCATAGAGTTCAGGAGCGAAACCAATTGAGTCCAAATGATTTGTGAGTTGAGGATCGTGAAAGGCAATGAGCTGAGAAAACTTGGCAAGGTATTCCTGAATAATTGCAGAATTGTCCTTCAGGAAAAAGTTGTACAGATATTTTGGAATGAAAGACGACAGACATGTGAAAGCCATTGCTGGAAATAAAAGAAATCATTGAAATTAGTGCATGAGCTCCTGGGATATTATCAACATAATTCGGCTATCATTTTTCATTTTATGGGCTGGGCAAAATCACTTGATTTCGAAAATCAATGATTTTGGTAGTAGTCCTAAGGATTTTGATTTTTTGATTTTTAATTTGAAGAGATGACCTGATTCTGATTTTGTAGAAGTATCTATTTTGATCTTCAAAATCACCATTTTCAACTTTTGGAGATTTTAAATCACGATTTGATATCAAAATCACGATTTAAAATAAAAAAAATATCGTTGGTTTTGATTTCATGATATGATTTAACCGGCGAAAAGCGAGTGATTTTGATTTTGGGATTTTGAAGGCGAATTTTCGGTGATTTTGGTCAATGATTTTGCCCAGCCCTGTATTTCATTACCTTCATTATTAAAGTTTAGGTATAAAAATGGAGCCGATAGGGAATCCAGCCCTTGCCAATACACGTATTCCTTATTGCTCACGACCCATGCTTTCAATATCCGTTTAAACTTTGCATGACCACTTGGACTAGACAAGAGCTCATCATATTGGTGGCATCTGGGAATGTCTACCTCGATCTAGGAATCGCAAAAAGTGAAACACTAAATATTAATGGACATGTCAGAGGAGAGCAATGCTAAATGTCGCACATCGTCAACTGGGCACAGGTATATTTGGGTAAATCGGCCAAATGACGGCAACCATTTGACGTAGAATCGCTAAATGCTTAGTGCTGAGCCCAACCTGTCGATCAGTTGAGGTTGGAGTTTCCTTGTCTATGGAACGATATGTGCCTTCAACGTCTCCTTGTATACCCAGCAAGCATGACCATATTTGAGCCCGGAAGAAGGGTGGGATGTCCAATAGACACTCTTTGTAAATTAAGCTTCTCGTGTACGGGTAGCCCTGGAAGGAGATTGGTCCCATGGGACGGAAACACAAACATGTGTTTCTGTTTTCATTTTGCAAGTAGCTTACCTTTATTAGCCGGTCGAAGAGAAGAATTCGCTGAAACTGATATTCAATATCCTTTTCCCTGATAATTAAGGGGAGAGTGACAGTTTCTCGAGGCATGTAATTGGTCTCAGGTAACATTTTAGAGCTGCATGGAAAGTAGTACAATGTAAATAGAATTCCAAATCCCCAATAATTGTATATTACTACGGGGTTAATTTGTTTGCACTGTATTAAGTATCTTACATTCTCGGTGTAATGAGCTGATAGTATACTTCCGGCGGTATAGAATTCACTCGTTTTCTTAGTTCACCCAAAGGTAAAACAATGACTGTGTGATCCAGTAGCAAGCCTCGTTCTTTGGTCTTTCCTACAGATTCTCCAGCAAGTGTCATTGAGCTGTTAAAGTTGATAAATGAAACTAGGTAAATATATCCAGAAATAAATGAAACATGACAATAGAAGTCTAGCAACGTCGAATGCTGAGTGACAGACCTTGGGAGTGAGAGGATGACGGGCTTTTTGCGTGTTAGGCCTTGACGTTTGAGTTCTCCAATGACATCCCCACCCGCCAGTTGCCAAAAGTAGTATACCTCCTGCATAGTTCTTTGACCAAGGTGATCGAAATCTTTGAAGTTCTCGATTTTCTTTAATTTTCCAAGATTCTCAGCTGAACTGGTGCTTTCCACTCTCAAGTGCTCAGCTTTTGAAGTATTTGTACTACAATCTGGAATGAAACGGATATACTACATTCAAAGAGTACGCACAAAGGCCTACAAGAGTTGGACTTGCGACCACTAACCCGGAATGTTTCCAAGGCTCTCAAGCTCCAATAGTAAAGTCTTGGGCCAGGGCCTTTTTAGAGGATTAATTTCGAGACATCTCTCGAGTATTTCTCTTATTCTCGGATCCAGTTCCTGAAATAGTTGAAAATGATATTGTGTGCCCACTATATGTAAATGTTGTAAAACTAATTTATGTACCTACTCACTTTCAGAAATTGTGAAGCATGATGCTCCTGGAGAATTCGCTCGAGAATTCCGTCTTCGGAGTGTATCAAGCTCGTAACTTTTCTAATAATCTGGGGTAACTTTAAATCAGCCCATAGTTCCTTTCCTAGTAGGAATTCCATGAGGATTATTCCCAGCGACCAGATATCACAGGAGTGTATACAGTCTCCTTTGGACATTCCCGACAAAAAGACATCCGGTGCAGTGTACTTCGGATTCCCGATTGGAAATGAAACATATTTTCCGCCATTTGTGACATGATGAACCCCATAATTAAATAATTTCACATTCATTGAAGAATCAAACAAAATATTCTCAAGGCAAAGGTTTCGGCACACCAACCTGTAATTGGAAAGCAGAAGATTACCATTTATTTACCTCGATTCCACATACGTTTTCAAATATGAAGATCTTACCCATTTTCATTGAGATACGCTAGGGCTTGAAGAGTTTGCTTCACAAGCCTTAGACAGTTCTCTGGATTGTTGGCGACTTCATTATTTTTATCTCTGAATAAACTGGCTAAATTGGTTCCATAATATTCAGACACAAAGATTATTCTCTCTGAAAGCAACACATGACCACCATTATAAATCCCTTACACTTCATTTGATTCAGATGTATATTAAAACAAAATAAATGGAAATAGGGATTTCTCACCATGTTTGCTCCGAATAATATCAACGTACTGCGAAAGATATGGATGACACAGTGACTTTAGGAATTGTGCTCTTCCCAGTATCCTAATGCTATTTGGCGTTAAAGGTAATCCGTTAGTTCCACAGGCATCGGTTCGCTGACTTGACGTAAAAAAAGTGACACCAAATTGAGCATCGCCCATGACTTTATCGGCCTCATTTCTATTCATAGTGTGGCAGAATCACGTCGTCAGTCGTTCGTCACTCGGCACGTCAGGATCAGGCACTCTGAAGATACTTCCAATTCCAATTGTGCTCTTTTATCGTCACTCCATATCAGGCTGCTAAAGGGAAACTAAAAGTCAAAGTATTTTGTATTTGAATTAAATTCGATTCTTCATAACCAACTGCATTATTATTGGCGGACTACTGCATTGGCATACACACCATATGTAGGTACAAATATTGTATGCTGTATATTGTTCCCGACAATCAAGCTCATATTTGTAAAATCTATTTATAATTGACCTAAGTCTAAGTGTTAGAATTAGAATTCTTTGCATAATATATAATTTCGTACCCCACCAATTACTCACAAGCAGTTCATGGTGTCAAGTCAAGTCAAGTTGAGGTGCCAGGAATGACATATAACTGACTCGGTCAGTCGGATGTTGATTGATCAGATTAGTATTCTGTCATTGACTACAAAAAAGTGGGTGGATATTGGTGATTGCTCTAATAAAAGAACTCTCCTGCTCCAGAAAGACAAATAATTTGCGAGTACTTTTCTCCACCTGCTATGTTGTATGTGTTGCGTTATATGCTGCTGGTGTGTCAGTGCAGCTGTGTGTGTGCGTTCAAGTGTCGGCTTTCTGTTCCTGTCATTCATTTGGCTGCAGACGTGCTAATATCTGCCCCAATGTTGGATTTTCAAAGAAAGGTGGGGATCAGGGTTGGCGGGAGGCCATTGGTTTATCGTTTCAACTGAGGCCAATGAGATCTTGGAACCACTCAAGTGCACTTCTTCTTCAGTTGATGCTCAAGAGTAATTTTTTAATGTCATGTCACGATAATTCCGTCAATGAGGGCTATTCCCTATGCTCCTGCTTGCTGTAGTCGCATGTCTTTGTGACGAATCCCCGCAAAGCACCCATAAATTGTAAAAATTCAATTTAAAGGCTTGATAACTTTAATTGCAAAAGCTTAGTAAGCTCTTTTGATTGTGACTGTTAGCAAATTAACTTCATTTCTGTATCTCTGTTCTAACGTTGGTTCCATAATTCAGATACGAATACTATTCTCTCTACAACAGCTCATGATGACCACACAATTAAATCACTCTCACTTCATTTCATTTGGATGTATGAATGAAAATGTACTAAATAAATAGAGATACAAATCTCTCAACAAATGTTTACTCCGACCTATCTATACATGCACTGTGAACAAGGGTGGGATAAAAGTTGACATAGTCACCCTACGAATTTCGCTGTTTTCCCTGTATCCTAATCCTAAATGCTATTTGATTTGTTGCGTTCCGTGTATCCGAATTTCAAAACATAGGAAATGCAAATAATGAAAGAGCGAACGACCGCTGGGTGATCACATCTGAATTTCCAGAAAGCAGTACAATTTCAGAACGCAAGTTAAAGGAAATTAATTACCTTTTTTTGACATTTGCTCCTGTACATTCCCTTGTGTCGTAGATTCCCTTAAATTCACCATCCTAAAAGCGGTTTACCCAATCTGTGTAGGTACTACAATTTTTACAAAGAATTCCCGTAACATTTCGATTTTTATTAAATCAGACAGAATTTGTGTGCTTATAATTCTCGCAGAAACAAATGATTTGATTAACGAGTTCCTATGTACTCAGCGTTGTTTCGTAAGTATTGAGTGTCGGTGCTATGTGCTATTGCTACGAAATATGAGATATGAACGAGCCTCTTAGATTATCCATCAGCCTAACGCCAGAATTTAAGTATAATGAATCAAAAACTACCAATTGATTTTCCTTTATATATCGCACTTATATATAAATTTCAAACTTACTCGACAAGTTTACAAAATATTTAAATGCAATTTCTAAAAATCCTACTTACTCTACTTCAATGAATTCTTGGTTGTGTTAAAAGGAATATGAGCAGCTTCCTATCTCATCCCCTCTATTAAAAAATCAAAACTAGCGTTAGGAGACTTACTCCATGCCAATTTCGCAATTTTGCATCGGATAGCGGATTTCTTCAGAACGATTGATTCGATCAGTGATCGACGCTGCATCTAATGCCAACGATGTTTTTAACCACTTTACTGGTACAATTTATTCATCTGAAACTGTAGCTGTTTTCATGCAATACCTTGTGGAATGCAAAGACAATAAGTTGCTAAAATTATAAATCACATTCACTGGCGTCGAACTTAAGAAATTCCGGTAGTTTGGGAGTACTAGCAAAAAGAAATGCGAATTTATGGACGAACCTTAACAGAAAACTGGGATTCACTCAAAATTTCAATTTTTAGCCTACTATTTTAGTACTTCGCAGTACTTTTCCCTAAAACAGTACTTTAGCAGTACAAGATTTCAAAGAAGTACAAGCCTCCCAAAAGCAGTACTGTACTGCTCAAAACAGTACAGGTGATCACCCAGAACGACCGACAGAGTTCAGGAGTCTCGAGCTAAAAAGTATGCTGGATACGAAGAAAGGAACAATGAAAGAAGACTCGAAGGAATTATTTCAGATTTAGAATAATATCGCATTATATTATAACGCACAGCATTACACATTACACACAACATGAACTTTTCCGCTTCAGAAGAATTTTAAACATGAATTCTCTGAGGAAGTGTGCTGGTTTGTCAACTTCCACTGAGAATTTAAAAACAATATTTTGTATGAATCTTTCAGCCTCAACGGCAATTATTATAATAATTGTTTGCAGTCAGTAACAGTGATTCAGCGATTTTTTGATTATTTAACATTTGATTATTTAACAGTCAACGTGTAGTTCATAGTTCAACTCCAACATCCACATCCTCCGCCCAATATCGATGATGTTCGTATTCGTAAGAAGTAACTCGTAAAATATTGCACAAAGTGAGATTTGGATATTCGTACTTCCGCTCACGCTAACTCGCGCCAGCTTTCCCTCATTTGAATTGAGCTGCTGCAGCTGTAATTTGTAAAATTTTGAATTTGCTAGTTTTGCTTTACATCAGTTATTATTTATGATTTTACTTTGGTTCTGATTTAGTTTTGTTTACTTTGGTTGGAGCTAAGGCTTGACCAGACCCTGGAGCAGAGGTCAAGTACATCTTTTTATCCCTGCAAGACAAATGGTGGGTTGTTTATTTTACCTTGTTTCCTATCCTATCTTTTCAATTTTCTTCCTTCTCCTTAATTGTTCATTTAATCTTCGTTCTATCATCTATTACATGGTGTGTCTCCTATCAATGCTCAACGGAGCTAGATGGTCGCTAACGGCGTTGTCGCTTTTCATCCTGCTCAACTGTTGACGTTGACTATGCACATTACGCTAAAGAAATTATGCACAATGACGTATGATGTAAACCTAAGACCTAAAGTAAATTACTATAAACTCTGCAATAACAAATAAAAGCCGCGGTAATAATATGGTATATGAGTCTGCTATAAATATGTAGACATACTACAACATGTAAGTATGTACACAGCTATATATACAAGACAACACAACTTACAGCTTTATCGTTTTGACATTATGTGTCAAGTGTCAAATGTCTTGCCATGATTTGCACTACACGTGGACATACTGTCAGAATTATCCGGGTTGGTCTGGCACCCTACCGAAACCGATCCACATTTATGGAGTTGAGTTAATTGAGTGGGTATGTATGAGGTACTTACTCAATATTTGTTTTCAATTTTGGCTTTTTTGGCATCGGATGGACGATCTTTACAGACAGGGTCAATTATATGTTGAGTTCAGGCTGTTTTTGGGTAGGTAGATATTTCATATTATGAGAACTGAATCGAAAAGTCATATCATAAAGAATGTATAATGTATGTATCATCTGTGATTGGTCATTTCATTGATCATAATTCATAACTCACAGTCAACCATCAAGTGTTTTTTCAGCTATAATTCAAACTGAATCGGTTGTTTTCATTGAATGGGACTAAACACTACACACTAGCAAATATTGTGTAATTCCGGTCTGAAGCAAGATTTGTACTTGTAGAGCAGCTAGTCCATCTTTTGTTCATTTATTTGAGCCATTCATTCTTTATTCCGTCTGTAGCATCCGTGCTAAGTACTTTTTTGGGTGCACAAAGAAAAGGGTTGTAAGCTGAAGCAAAATGCACCAAGCACCCTAATAAAGCAGCGGAAAGTTTCCATTCATCTATTTTATCTAACGTATAGCCTAAAGGAGTATTTTCCACATCTCTCTGGGTTATAAACGCAATAAATTCGGTCTCTGTCGCACTTTGAAAATGATCATTATTGGTTGATTCAACTCTTCTGGTTTCACTCCAGCCAATTATACTCGGGGGATTTTGATCCGCTTTCACCGACACAATAGGTGAACCCTGAACCTGAACCAATAAGTACTTCGGGGGTAAGCAGGCAGGACTATTTGGAAATTCAAAGTAACCATTGAACAATTTTACATTTTTACTCGACATAAAGTCGATTTATTTAGTAACACGGGGCACGGAGACCATTCGTCAAATCTACATAGAGAGACGGTATCTGCTAGTGAATTCCAGTGCAACGCTTTTTGGAACTGACTTGTAAATTGCCCCAATCTAATCGCACTTGATTTATAAAATTAGGCTTCGAATTCGAATGCTTAGTTCAGATGCTAACTTGATGTCCCATGTCATACTTTATTGGTTAGGTTTAATTTAACATTCGCCTTCATAAATCACATGTATCAATATCGTTGAAGGATGCATAATCAGCTGAAGTAAAACAATACAAAATCGATTTTATACTGCATCTTTAATGAACATTGGCTTAGACCTGATACCTGGAAAACTGTGTCGTGCATCCATTTCTCGTAAGTAGCTCGATTTCGGATACATGAAATTTTCCTATTTCAGGGAATGCAAGACCTAGTAGTACACTTATGAATATTTCAAGGATGAATTCTAAACGCAAAAATTGGCCTGGAAATGGGTGTAGTTTTATCATGACATATAGACTCAAACGTAGAAATAATGCAGGTTTTAAGTAAATTATGAAATCTTGGACAGTGTGCGGCGTAGAGCTCGTAAATCCTGCACCCGCCAGGCTCAGTCCGTTATTCTCAAGACTATTAGCCTGACAAATAAATGTGAAATGTCGGGATATTCAGGAAACAGTTACACAACACAAGGAAATGCTTTCCAAATTGCACGTAATTAAGATATAGTAAACATGAATTATAATGACTCCTAACACATGTCGGTTATTGCAAAAAATTTGTATGCATTTCATTTGTATTGTATTGGCGTTCAGCGTTCTTCGTCCTCGACTTGATTTCCAACAATTCCTCAAAGGAAATCAGTAATTCCATTATGTGTGTTGCTTGTGCTTTGTGCTTATGACTTTTTTAGTCGACAACGTGGACGTATTTGTGTTTGTGCAAATTAAGAAAAAATTGAGTCGTTCATAGAATCAGGTAATTAAAAATTACAAGCTAAACTAATACTGGTTGCGCCGCCTCCGGTTTAAATTGTATACAACTTGGACGAATTCCCTTGTTTAAATTAAAGCTAGGGAAACTCTGAGTTCCATAGAAAAACATGATCTCAGAGTTTGCATCGCTTGAATTTGACTTAAATTTGTATTTCTACCGGTGCTGGAAATTCTTTGTACTTACATAAGTTCACTTCACTTTAAGTTATAAGCAACAATAGATCAGCCGTATAAACAGGGTTGCCGCGAATATTGATTTGTTAAGTATTCGCGTAAAAGCGAAAGCGAATATTTGCCCAGGTTCACCACCAAGAGCGAATATTCGGTACTTACCCATAAATCGCTTGATGTATTTACATAGTACTTAGTGAATATCCGTCCTTGTAGCATTTGCCAGCGGCCGAATACTAGAGGAGCGAATATGTATTCCCTAGGTTCCCCAATTTGAAGAAGATTTGCTTAATATTTGCCTAATATTAGTGTTCGCCAAATTAGAAAATATTCGCGGATTCTATGGACTCCAGCACAACATTTGAGGGCGAACATGTATTATGCGAATACCAAGGGCATGTGATCTCGACGGCTTTTTACGATCTCGAGATTTCGAGATTTCGAGATTACCCATCGAGAATCTCGAGATTTTGATCTCGAAAATCTC
>JAQFXZ010000154.1:0-28774 GCA_034694025.1 Ceratophysella scotica | reverse complement strand
ATAGGGAAGTAACCCATTAAAAGTCTTTGGCATCTTGGCATCTTGGCATAGGGAAGTAACCCATTGATAGTCTTTGGTATCTTGGCATCTTGGCATCTTGGCATAGGTAAATAACCCATTGAAAGTCTTTGGCATCTTGGCATAGGGAAATAACCCATTGAAAGTCTTTGGCATCTTGGCATATTGGCATGGGGAAGTATCCCATTAAAAGTCTCTGGCATCTTGGCATCTTGGCATAGGGAAGTAACCCATTAAAAGTCTTTGGCATCTTGGCATCTTGGCATAGGGAAGTAACCCATTGATAGTCTTTGGCATCTTGGCATCTTGGCATCTTGGCATAAGTAAATAACCCATTGAAAGTCTTTGGCATCTTCCTCGCTCCTCACACTCGGTTTGTATTTCACTTTCCACTTTGTTTATGTCAACATGCATTTATGCCTGCTGCGGCACGGTTCTCATAGCAACCTTAATATAACTTCAGGCTATGTATGCACTATGCATACTGCGGTTCCCATAGCAACATCATACATGTTCATCCTATTTCCCTTAGTTGACAACAAACAACAGAATAAATACGAGCAAGGCAAGAACAAAGAAAAAACTAAACACAACAATCAGGGATTTTGTCGTAAGTTCTTCTTCTGCCCAAACACCGAATAAGTGAGTTAGCAGTCCTCGAGTCATTAGGATTTCAGCAAGCAGGCCAGTACCAGTACGCAGTCAGCGAGGAGATCAGTTAGCATTTAGCAGACAGATCAGCAAGCATTCAACTAGCAGGGAGCAATGTAAGGAATTACACATAGTCAGAGGGGGTTTGTGTGCTGGGGAAGTGAATGGGAGTGAGGAGAACAAGTCTAAGCGTGTTTGTAGCAAGAAAAATCAGGAAAGGGAAAGAAGCTCGGCTACTGTGTAGTTGAGTGGGGAAGGGAGTGTGAAGAAATGAGACGGTGGTTGGAGTTCGAGGAAGAAGGAAGTGAAGAAGAAGAGCTCCGGTTCTAGTGCCTTCAATTTCTACTATTGTTTTAGTAATTAGTGTTTTGAGCGTTCATGGCGCACAAGGTTCAGATAGTTCTCAGGTCTGATGCTGCGAGCCAGACATTTAGCTTATAGCAAGCAAGTACGCAGTCAGCAAACAGATCAGTTAGCATTTGCTAGACAGGGGCTGTATTCTCATCTCGATAGCAGATTTGCTAGCTCGCAACTTTGCTAGAGCTCGAGTTGCTAGAGTCCCAGCAAGTCGTATTCTCATCAACTCTAGCAACATTCTAGCAAAAGCTACAGACTTGCTAGAGCACGTGAATCAAGTTATGGCGCAGAATTTAAATTTGATATTAAAATATATATACGGTAAACGCTTTTGAATGAAGGACTGTTATTTATTAGGCTCAAACATCATAACAACAAACATCGAGGTTTACCGATTCCTATAAATCGAGGTTTACCGATTCCTATAAATCAAGGGTTACCGATTCCTATAAATCGAGGTCTACCGATTCCTATAAATCGAGGTTTACCGATTTCTATAAATCGAGGGATACCGATTCCTCTCAATCGAGGTTTACCGATTTCTATAAATCGAGGGATACCGATTCCTACAAATCGAGGGATACCGATTCCTATAAATCGAGGGTTACCGATTCCTATAAATCGAGGTTTACCGATTTCTAAAAATCGAGGGATACCGATTCCTATAAATCGAGGTTTACCGATTCCTATAAATCGAGGGTTACCGATTCCTATAAATCTAGGTCTACCGATTCCTATAAATCGAGGGTTACCGATTCCTATAAATCGAGGTTTACCGATTTCTATAAATCGAGGGTTTTCGACTCTGATATCCAATTATAAGGATGCCTAAACGCAAGAGAGCTAATCTTGCTGGCAGGGCAGAAGCTTCAAGAATGCGGCTAGCTCGAGCCAATGAAAGTGAATCTGAGTCAAGTCAGAGGCTTGATCAGAATGCAGCTCGCCTCAGAGAGAGTCGTGCCAATGAAAGTGAATCTGAGTCAAGTCAGAGGCTTGATCAGAATGCAGCTCGCATCAGAGAGACTCGAGCCAATGAAAGTGAATCAGAGTCAAGTCAACGGCTTGCTCAGAACTCAGCTCGCCTCAGAGAGAGTCGAGCCAATCAAAGTGAATCAGATTCAAGTCAAGGGCTTGCTCAGAACTCAGCTCGCCTCAGAGAGAGTCGAGCGAATGAAAGTGAATCGGAGTCAAGTCATATAAGCCTAACCCTACTCATTAGTCAAACATTGACTATTTATATTAATAAGACTCGCGAGCGCTTTCCTCTGGTCAAAATGATTTTAGGTTAGTTATTGAAACGTACAATTGTTTAATATTATGACTATTGAAATTAATAAAAAAAAACAGCAGTATCTTTTTCTGTAAGTGTATACGAGTTAAGATAAACTTTAAAATCTCCAGTAGTTTTTTTTGTTAATTATCAAGAATTAAGTGATGTAATCCTGGTCTGGTGTTTGAGTCTCAATCTCACTCTCCAGTCAGGTTTGTATCTAATCAGTTCGAACCCATCACAAATTCTTATCGCCCTGGGTTTTTTCCCCAAAGCAGCTTAACTTGCAATGTGTATGGTCACTGGTGAGATTGGGACGTATATTCGTTGTTATCCTAATTGAATCGGTGCCTGCATAATTGAAAATGTGAAGTTGTATCTGGGTTTTCCTCAAGGTTCACTCAAATGAGCGATAAGACCGGCGTATCTTAGTATGCATTGGGAATTGGGATAGCTCCAAATCTTCTCGCACAAGCCGAAGGATTCCACAACGACCAAATACACTGCGCTCTGTCCTCAGAGTGCTTCATAGTATGTGGCGTAGTCCACGGAGAAAGAAAGTGACGCGTGGTGGTTCGTAGGCTGAGATAGTATGGATAAAGCATTTTTCTAAATATAACAGATAGGTGTTCTATTTATCCACTTGTGAAATGACTACAATTCATAGGCTATCATGAGTGCAAAATACATAACTCAGGCTTCTCTCCGCCTATATCGTTTATCAATTTTAAAACTTTTTAGTACCTTACTCATGTCAAGCTTTGACGTTAGTTTAGGGTTATCCCGTGTCCGGACTTACATTCAGTCAGTATAGAAAGGGGAATAATAAAAAATACTGCCGAAAACATTTTCTGAACAAAATATTTTCGTAAATGCTCTATATGTATCTCTGTACTACACCAGTCGACAGACTTATCTGTACATGAAACCCAGACTGAATAAGTTCAATCAAGGTTACATTTATGACCGCCTGCGGTTTTTATGGGCACATGATTAACGAGTACAAAGAGGTTTAAATTTTTAGCTTGGTTTTGCACGTGCCAATGATATGACCGTATTCTCATTTCAATTCCAAAATAAGTACAAAGGCTGATTCCAGTTGGAGTTGAAAGAAGAAGCTGTGAGGCATTCAATGTCAAACGCTGGCTCTGGTTACTGAAGGAATATAATATATTAGGATAAAACGTGAGAACGCTATTTCAAAGTATAGGACAAAGACAAGTAGGAATGAGTTGAGATGGTAACAGTAAAAACAATCCTGACAGCGATTCCTTTAGAATTTATTTCTGGTAAATGTTCTATTTTAATGAAATAGTGAGGAACCAAGTTCAGGAATTTCGGGTGACACAAAACCTCCAGCGTACAGCTCGTACTTTTCAAATTTGTATCAATTGTCTGTAGTATTCTATGAAATCCATAGTCACAATGGCCTACGTATCGCTCGTGTATAATATTTAGTTATCAGATCCATTAAATCAGGGATAAATTTTTGTCAAATTGCTGAAAGTACCGGTATTATTTTTAAAAAAAAACAAGGGTCATATTTGGTTTTCTGTAACAATATGCAAAATACGACGCGTTAATCTTTGTCCACATTTGCACTAAATACTTGGCAGGAATATACGGTGAGTTGCATTTTCCTCCTGATTTTGGGCGGGATTTTACAGAGATTGTCTACCTCACTCCAGCTGAAATTCATCCAGAATGTCTTTATTTGTAAAGTAAAATATATTGTATATTCAATAGCTTTCGGTGAGTTCTTCTCTTCTGGCGGAGGCGGATTCAAATTCTCTTTGTATAATGGGATCGATTAGGAAATTGGAAAGTCTTCATCACAGAGTGCCTCTGGACAAACTGGAAGATTATGTTCCGGAAGACTGGTGGACACCGCTATTTAATGACCCCATGTATTTTGTTACGGACGGAGATATGGTTGAAGACCCTGAGATTACACGTAATTTTATTCTGAGTTGGCTTATGGCTTATTGCGCAGTTTTATTGAGTTTGTGCTGCGTAAAACGCAAAAACCGCGTTAAATTGCGTTTTGTTTAAATTGAGTAAAATTGTGTTGAGTTGAAATTCGTGTGAATTCGCATAATGATTATAATTTAACGAAATTTTACGCATTGCCTTAAACTAAATTTTGATTCGTAAAACGCAATTTTTACGCATTTATAAACGCAGTAGAACTGTGTAAGGACAACTCTGATATTATTGTTATATTATTCTAACTTGGCGTATACTACAAGCTTTTTATTTAAGCTAGACTTTGTCCTGAAACAGGAGAGGAAATTCGGCTTCTCGAAAGCTATGGAAGCATCCAAGCGATTTTAAACACTCCCAGTGCCAGGATTCTGGATTTGTGCTGCGGACAAGGACGCCATGCTCTTTTGCTAGCCGATCGCTATCCCCATTTAAAGATCTACGGTCACGATAATTCCACAGTTCTCATCCAGTTGGCAGAGCAAAGGGGAAGAGAACTTAAACCAGAGAATATACTATATGTAGGCAAGGCCAAATACTAGTGTAGATGTCTAACTTCGAGTTTCGAAAATTAGTATTTTAAAGCATATTTTAGACTTAAATTAAACACATTAACATTAACCAATAATAGTTTTAATGGACTGATCTTGATTCTAAATGTTTTTTATCTTTAAAGTGATCTATTGTCATATGCTTCAGGGAGGCTGAACACGACGGAAGCTAAGCGTGTTGTCAGTTTCTGTGGTGTCTGCACTGCATTAGCAAGCATTGAGCTGGTAATACTAACTTCAACCTTCAACCTAAAATAAAGCTCAAACCATAAATAGAATCGTCATAGCGAGATATCAACAGCCGATAATCATTGACACTCCCTTTAATCCTTGGTCACGGGTCAAGGTTCGAAAGACCCTGGGTTTTTATTGCAGGTTGGAATACCCTTAGGCATGGAGGTACTGATCAAACAACAAGTACCTATATGCATAAATACACGTAAAACGAGTATGGCCAGTGCCGCCGAGAGCGGAGCGCCCCGGACAGCCAAGCAGTACTAAACACGCGCATGCGTAATCAGCTGTAGCTTCCAATTCTAATAGGTACAAAAGAACATGTATGAATGCATCTGCAAACAAGTGGAGCTTAATCAAATAGAATTTAATTTAAGAAACTGTCATAAAGTAAATGTTTATCAGAATACATGCATAGTATCTTGAAATTTTAACAAAGGTTTTTAGAATTAAATTAAATTTTGAATTTTGAATAGCTTTGAATCAAAACTGCTTAGTACATTAGGCGACTTCTCCCAGTAGAGGATCCTGAAGCGAGTGCTCATAGAACACAAACATTTTCCCCATGAGCATATGGGCTGTGAGATGACAGTGAGCGAGCCAAACCCCTGGATTGTCCACAACGAAGCGTACGGCCGTCCAACCACAAGCCGTTCCAGCGCTGGTATTCTCATCTGATCGATTTGGAAAGAGAGTCACGACGTCACGAAACTGATTTTTATTTTCCAAAATATTCGCATCAATAATGGGTTTGGCCGTAATGGGATCATATTCATCCGAACCCTGGCCAACAACATAAAATGTGTGCCCGTGTAAATGCCAGGGATGTTGCTCACATTCTTCATCATCACTGAATCGGTTTTCAAATACGAGTTGAATACGTTCACCCACAAACAATTCAAATATTTGTGGCTCATTGCCTGAGAAGTTGTGCCCGTTACGAATCTGATGAAGTATCGGAGTGTCGTAGTCTTGATAAAAGTTTCCATTAATATCAAACTTGGTAAAACCATCAATATTACGTTGATGGGACTTGATTATTATCTCTCGATCGAAGTCATCAGGTACTGCATAAACCACTGGTTGGACAATATTTGGATCTGGATAAATGCTTGAGAGAATCCATTCCGTGAGTTCAATTTCTTCAGTGGGATTTGGAAAATTTGTATTTATCATATCAGCAGGACTAGGAGCACCTTCGTAGTGCAGAATAGCCAATCCATTACTTGGACCAGGCCCAGGAAGCATTTTTGTTTGAATCCAATAATTTCCAATGGGTTGATCCATTGTAATCACGGCACTGTAGCGTTGTGCGGCATTTAGTTCTAAATGATCTGTTTCCACAGGATTGGTAAGGATTCCATCAGCCTCAATTACACTCAGTGTATGATTAGCAACTTCAAAGGTTAGCATGGAATCCATTCCCATTCCAATGACACGGAAGCGGTGAGTGGTGCCTTGTGTCACATTTATAACTTGATACCCGATTCCACCGTATGACCTTCCGTTAATTAGAAGTGTATCTGTGTCTGGGATGTCTTGAAACGGACTTCCGGTAACTCCTGTTTCAATTTCAGTCAATGGTATATGCCATAGTTGTGATAGAAGGAATGTGTTTTCAAAGTCATAGGCCTTATTTTGAGCTTCATCACTGTCTTCAATAATTAGAGGACCCATTGCCCAGTTCTGGTCCAATCCCGTGTGAGCATGGTAGAGGAAAGTACCGCTTTGATTCCCCATGTGCATTAAGTAACGATATGTTCCGCCAGGTGGTATTTCATATTGTGTAACTCCAGGAACGCCGTCTGAAGATACGCTGCCCTGCTGCAGAAGTCCATGGAAATGTACAGCAAATCCATGGTCAAGCTTATTGAAAACGTTCACTATGAGAATTTCGTTTTGTTTGACACGTATTTCTGGACCAGGAAACTGTCCATTAATTAATATTGCGCTTTGGTCAAAATCATCCGGAGCAACAGTCCCGGTTTCAAAGGAAAGGGTATACGTATGAGCTGTAGTCGTGGTATGGAACTCATACGCCTCCAGTACACATGCACTCAATACAAGTATGAGAAAATGTGAATACAATAACATGGCGAACTTGTGAGAATTGCACATCGTGAAAATAAAAGTTTTTAAAATCTTCACACCAGGCCAGAGAAATGTACTGCTCGTACTCCCAACCCGACCACTATTCTGTGTAATCGTGGGACCTGAAATCGAGTTTTATAGAAATAAAAAACTATGTCACTGTCACGGCTGTCTACTGTGCTCAGCGCAATTTCAAGTGGATTTACAAACAATGAAATTTTGGTACTCGAGTTTCCAATGTCAAAGTTATGTTTTAGTTATTGGTAACTAGCTGAAGCCCATCCTGCGTACAGAGGACTTGTGATTTAAACCATTGAAGAAAACAACACATATTCATTGAATGTGTTTTCTTTCAATTCCAAGCTTGACCTGCTATAAATCTATTACCTATTTCCGATAACAAACTCCAACCCGATCAAAGACATATTTCAGTTTTCTTCACAACTCGTCACATTTTCTCCTCGCCTACTTTCAACTTGAACCCGTTAAACTTTCAGCTTCTGCTTCTCATCCCTTTTCTTTTTCTCATTTACTATTTCGTTTTCCACCATTTTCATAACCCGTTCTGTCACATTTCTATGTTTAATTTCTACCGTCAATAGTAATTTCAACTCATTTCTTCTACAACTTCCAAATCGGGATAAATCTGTTTCGGTAATTTTTCGGTTTTTGAGTAATTTGAGAGTCAAGGGAAATCAAACTCCAGAAGTAACATTCAAATTGAACAAATGTTTTTATCACGAATTTCCAATTCAGTCAAAAAGACAAAATTTCGCCGATTTTTTTCAGGCTTTTGGGTCAGTAGTCAGTAGCCAAAACACTACAGCTTTATTTAAATATTCCACATATTTCTGAACTCTGCAATATATTTCTGCACTACAAATGTACGCATGTTGCTGATTGGAGAAGGCTGAACCAATATGGCGCAAACCACAGCGAACCAAGTCAAATGTGACAACCAATGTCACTTGGACCGAGCTTCGCAGATCACTTTGTATCCATGAAAAACATGAACCTGTTGACCGAGAGATCCGGATGAAGCCGGTTCTCCAGAAGCATCACAAATCCTGCGGCCAACTTACAAAACCGCAAACCAAGGCCAAGCCAACCAATTCAAAATCCGAGGAGACTCCCGTGAAACGTGGGCGCGGAAGACCCCAAAAAGCCCAAACAACAAATTCAACCACCAAGGTGAAGCAAACCGAGTCAAAATCCAAAGACACTCTCGTGAAACGTGGACGTGGAAGACCCCGGAGGCATATTTACAAACTCCATCGACATTGACAACGGGGGCCAGCTAACTTCTGAGGATTACTATTTTGACAAAAATAACTCAAACAAAACTTATAGTATTCATTAAAATAAGCAACTTTGTTTAAATAAGCTTTTCTCTAAAGTTTATAGGTCAAGAGCTATGTGACCTTAAAGTCCAAAATCTTGGACCTGACAAGTGACCTGACGGCTAAGCCTTAAACTTTAGAGAAAAGTGTATTGACACAAAGTTGCTTATTTTAATCATTACTATAAGTTTTGTTTGAGTTATTTTTGTCTAAACAGTAATCCTCAGAAGTTAGCTGGCCCCCGTTGCCAATGTCGTTGGAGTTTGTAAATATGCGACCCGGAGGCCAAACCAAAAATCCAACAGCTGAGGCCGAACCAAGGGAGTCAATTTCCGTAGCAACTCACCTGAAACTTGGACTTGGAAGACCGAGAGGCCAAACCAAACAATCGGTGACAAGCAATGTTAGGCCAACTGAGTCACAATAAAACGAAAGTCCTGTGAAACGTAGACCCATAGGCAAAACCACAAAACAGATAAACAATGCCATCCCAAATGACAAATGAAGCACAAATCAATGAATCCCATACAACCACGATCCCGGCACAGCTTCACGGATCAAATTGTGACATGACAAAAGACAAAACCCACAATTCTTTACGCTGCAGCTGCATCACATCAAAAACCCAGTGGACGGAAGCTGGGTCATACAATCAAATTCCGCCATTCTCACATCTTGAACTTCTTGAATGATGCTCCGATCTGATTTCCATTCTATTTCTACAAGAGATGAAAAGCAACTCGGACGACCAGTTTAAAAGGAAATGAAGAAATAATATTCTTAACAATAAAAGGCTTATGAGCTCATGGACCACGCATTGGCACAAATCAAGATCTTCAATGAGGGAAACCCAGACACGAAATACTGGTCAATTTCCGTGGTCGTGAATGAAGCACCTGAGAACCAGCAGCAGACTGCAGCGTTAACCCACGGGGCTAGCCTGGGGATTTGCGAAATTACGCTGTAGGTTGGGGTACGGTACGAGCTACAATATCTTAAATAAATACCATTTTGTTCTAATTAATTACCTACCTAAATTACAGAGTAGTATGTCTAATACTTTAAGGCTGAAAAGATTGATATAACATCAATTTTATAATTAACTAAAATACAAATACAACATGTACCTACGTAGTTTAGTTGACCTGATAAGGGCAAAAGAAAACAAGTATTAATGACTATGACTATTTTTAAATCTATTTAAAATGTGTCATTGTCACATATTGTATATTTTCGATAATTAGAAGGACGACCCCAACTCCCCCGATCCCGTTGCATTTGAGTTACTTTAGCAGACATCCTAAAAAAATATTCAGACATCAAGCATGAATCAACAGAAAGTTGAACTTGAATTGTGGAGGTAGTTTGAAGTATATTGGCAAGGGTCAGTAACGCCATCCCGAGGAAGGACAATTCAAGCCTAGGCACATGAATCTTTAATTATAGAGAAATTATGATCAACAAAAAGCATCATCCGAATGATCCATTTTCATTATTTGATGTTTGCTGAAACCGTGAAATGCTGTTTTGGTATTTAATTTTTAATCTAGTTCATACTCTCATTCTAATTCAAATATATGCGAAGCACCACTAAGAATTATGAGTATTTGTTTATACATAATTTGTATAATTTCAAAACTTTCCCTAGGCGTTCCTGAAAACTAAATACTGAGGCAGTGATTGTTTGAGCTCCGCCCTCTTCCCGCTTTACGCTGATTGTCTCAATATGCCCCACGCGTATATCTGCAAATAAGCAGCCTCATGTATCTTTATCTCAGGGTCCAAATCAATTGAAGAGAGCTACAGCTACAGTTCAGTCCGAACGGTTTAGCTAATATGACGAAACTTCAAAATCTGGAATTCTGAGTAACCCAGTGCAAGGTTGGCGAACTTTTCCCGTTTAATTTTTCCCATGGGAAAGATTCGACTAGGACAATGGGAAAAAATATTTAATTTTTTGTTATGCATGTGGATTGTCCCAAACACTTCAACAGGGATAATTGCATTTAAATGCGTAGTAGAAATGGAATAGAACACTTCGTTTTTAATGTTTCATGCATATGTTGGAACTGGTATGACAATTGGCTATTTTACAAAATAGCCAGCTAATATGGAAAATTAGATCTAAATAACGTCCATTGCCGCTTGCAAATATTGTATATCCGATTCTTTTCATGTTTCATGCTTCATGCAATGTTATCTTATCGGTGCTACTTTGCGTTTCAAATGTCAACTGTTTTCAAGTTCGACTCAAAATTTGGGAATTGTGCTAAAGGCGGAGCAGAGTAAAAATTGCAAGCTGTCTTGGATCTAACGATAAGAAGCAGTGTACACCAACATTTAGAAATTGTTGAGAAAGAAACAAGTTGTGTTCCTTCTACGCTTCAGAAGATTCTATAATTTTCTTGACTCTATAAAAAATTAGAGTTTCTAAAAAAAAAAAAAATACACTGAGCTCCGCTCAGACTTGAGCGCTTGAGCGGAGCGAAGCTTGTTAATTGTTGCACAGTATTTGGGTTCAGCTTCAGCCTGTGCTGTTCAGGAGGTATATCAGGAGAATACGTATCGTAGTGCAAATGTGGATTGTACATAAAATGAAAATGAAATGTGACGATGCGTCATAGTCATATGAATCAATTCCGATTATCTCCTTTATGGTTTAACTATAATGTACTTGCTTTCGTAGACACCATTTTAACGATGACCAGGTGTAATGTAACAAGTGTCATTCGCAATAATGTCCAATCGTATTGTGTAAGTATTCACATCACAATCACGAGTCCCAATAGGTTTTTACTTGACAGTACGGGCTTCAATGACATACCAGAGATTAGGGTGATTCATATGATACTGCGAAAATCGAAAATTTTGTAATTTCTCTGTGCCTGGCGCAATACGTTTAGTATCTGATCTCACTAATACTAAGAATCGAACTTCAAATCGGAAACCATTAGGGTTGACATTGTCGATGCAAAAAGTTCGTCATTGCGTAAATTCCATAACTTGTAACTTACCAATCCGATGTCACTCATGCGGGATTAATGTAAAATAGAACAATAGTGGCCGAAAGATTGTCATTTACAGAGTGACAAAACCGTATCTTTACCACTTTAAAAAACATTGCAAAGATAAACTAAAGTTCGGCTTTGAACTTCAACTCAAATTACTGATCACATTCGCATCAATTATTCCTCAGGACTGGTTGTGTATTGTATTTTTAGCATTTTAAAACTAAATCAAAATGCATTGCACAAGATTTTCGTTATTTTTTACTGTCCTTCATCTTATTGCATTTTGCTTGGGCGAGGAATTCACCCGAGTAATTGACACGGAGGAGCAGCTGACAGGAAGTATTCAGGACTCTTTTTACGTTGAATCTGCGAGTCAGGTTCCAGCAGAATATGTCCCTGAAGAAATTCGTCAGTCCGAGGGAATTGGCTATTGGCTTCTCAGTTCTTCCAACAAGAACTCGGTTATTTCACTCAATTTCGACACCTCTTTTCTGGAGATTGACTTAAAATATTATACTACTGAAGCAATTGAATGCTACATTCAAGACTTGGCTCAGGACGAGAGTGAAATAAAGGTGGTATTACCTGCCAGTGCGAATAATGGTTGGTCCACAACCAAGTTCGAATTGTCAAGAAATATCGTCAGTGAAGCTCTGGTAATGATCAATCTACTATTGCAAACCGTATCAAATACTAAAAGTTGTAGCTTGATCCACAATTAAGCTTGGTGTGAAAATACATGTGATTTTATTCATATTAGCTTAAATTAATAGCGATTTCATTAAATGAACTCATAAGTACTAGTCTAAGAAGAAGGTTTCCTTTGGGAACGATATTTTTTGGAGGCTCGCTGCAAACTTTTTGAGCTGAAATATCCCCCATTCACATTGACCTGGCTTAAATAGCCCAATTGTTGTTTCCAGCATATTTTTGCATATTTTAATGTTTTGGTGCTTGTTTACATATTTTGATGTTTCTCTCATTTGGTGCAAATTCTGCATTTTTGGTGCAGATTTTTGCACTTTCAATGCATATTTCGAGACTTTTCGAAGATAATTTTTCTATGCTCTTTACTTTTTATTCAGAGTGCTTTACAGGTGTTTGATTTGGCACTATATTGTTTAAAGAATTCAAAAATTATTGCGAATTTACTGTACCTTGCTGTTGCCAAAAATCTGTTGTATAATTAAAACATGCCTGAAATTATAACTTATAAAAATTTATTTTTTCGAAAGTCAAATGCTGATTCTTGCATGTAAAGCTATGTTTGCTGCATTTTTTTGTGAATATTTTGACCTCTTTGAAGCTTATTTTAGTGCATTTATCCACCGATTCTTAGTGCATTGGATCTAATAATTTCCTGTAAGGTGAAGATTATTTCTATTTTATGTAGAAAACAATGCAACACATTTTTGACTAAAAAAGCTCATGAATGGCACAAATCATGAAGGTGATTTAAGTTTTTAATCAAGGTGCAAAACCAAAATTGTGAAGTAAAATCAAAAGCATCAGACAGAAACAAAATTAACACTTAAAGCTCAAATTAGCCACATTTAAAAGATTTCGAGCAAAAATCTAACATTCCGCTGAGAAAACTAAAAAATGTACAGAAAAATATATTCGGATCAAATCGGTCGAAAAAATCAACAAAATCATTGCAATAGGGCCCCAAATAAGATTTTTTTTTTGAAAAATTTAATATTGAATCAGAAAGCCAAGAAACAGAAGAAAACTGACGAAATATTAGCAACCATGATAGAAATCAGATTTAAATTATACTTTCACGTAGTACGCGAATTCTAAAAAAAATCAAGCGGGAACTTCAAAACGTTGTACTCCACTATATGTATTCATGGCACTTCGATCATGCAACTAATCCCATGTAATTATTCACAGGTAAACTTCCGATTCGTGTTTCTAAGAGGAACCGAAACTCCGTTTGCCTACTTTTTGCTAGACTCGATCTCCTACATTACTGAAGAACCCATTATACCCACCACTACACCACAACCAGCAACCACACCAGCCGAACCAGAAACCACGACCGAATCTGATGATTCTGGTAGAATAACAACAATCATCGACACGGAGGACGAGTTAACAGGAAGTATTCAAGATTCTATTTACGTTTCATCCGCAAGCGATATTCCCAAGGAATATTTTCCGGAAGAAATCCACCAGTCCGAGGGAGTTGGCTATTGGCTTCTGAGTTCTTCCAGCAAGGACACGGTTATTTCTCTCAATTTCGCCACCTCTTTTTGGGAAATTGATTTGAAATATTACAATACTGAAGCAATTGAATGCTACATTCAAGATTTGGCCCAGGACGAGAGTGAAGTAAAGTTGACATTACCTGGCAGTTCGAATAATGAATGGACTACTCAGAAGTTCGAAGTGGAAAGGAGCACCGTCAGTGAAGCTCCGGTAAGGTCTTAGAGATAGTATTGTACTAAACGTATCAGGCAAAAAGCGCAAAAGAAAGCAACGCGACAACAAAAAGCGCGTCAAGCGAGACAATAAACTCCGATATACCAAAAAGCGAGGTTGGGTTATCCAAGTGCCGAGGTATTTGCTGTCGCGGGTTTTTGCTGGAAGCGTACTACATGGCTACTACGATTGCTCCCACGCTAGTGTTTTAAAAAATCCTAATTCATAGGGAGGAATTGGAATAACTGACATTATTAGGTTGAAAATTGCCTTAGCTACGAAAAATTGATGTTGAACTTCCATTGCTCGAAATCTAATAATTTTAACTTAAATAATCACTAATACTCGGACTTCGATTATTTGCGCAACGCATAACGCATATGCCAGCATAATAATTTGTGCTACAAATTTTAAACGATTTTACATTTGTCCTAAAATCCGAGGAAACTAAATCTCATACTTTCGGTCTTACCAAAATTAAAAAAAATATTGACATACGACCAATGCGGCAATTCAAAATGAAAGATCATTAGCAGTACCTAGCCGAACATTTTTCAAGCGCTTTGCTAACGAATGCCAACTAATGACAAATCTCTTTGCAGGTGAACCTTCGGCTTGTGTTTCCAAGAGGAACCGAAGCTCCGTTAGCATTCTTTTTGCTAGACACAATTTCATACGTTTCCGAATCACCTGTCATTGCAACAACGACAGTAGAACCAACAACACCCGAGGCAACAACGCCAGCACCAACAACAGCAGAGCCAACCACACCAGAACCCTCAACTCCAACTCTGCCAGAAGCCACAACTGAATCCAGTAATCCCGAAATTATTAAAACGGTGATCGACGTAGTGGACGAATTGACCGGAAGCATCAACGACGCTTACTACTTCGAGACCTCCAGTCAAGTTCCACCAGATTACTTTCCCGAAGAAATTTTGACACCAGATGGTGTCGGGTTTTGGTTGTTCAGCTCATCTCACCCTGGCGCCAATATTTCTCTCAATTTTGATACCACCTTCTTTGAAATTGTCCTCAGCTATTATAATACTGAACCAATTGAATGCTACTTTCAAGATTGGGCTGAATCCGAAGCTGAAGTGAAGCTCGTACTTCCAGCAAGTTCAAATAATAAATGGAGTAGTACCAAGTTTGAACTGGAACGCAATGCTGTAGACGACGCACCGGTACAAAAGCCTAACTAAATACTTTTACTGAATTTAAATTATAGTGTTTAATTTTCATTTTGATACTTCAGGTCACATTCAGATTTGTTTTTCCAAATGAAGAAGCGCCTGCTAAGCTGTTCTTGTTGGACAAAATCTCATACTCCACTTCAACTGAGATCGCAACAACTCCAACCGACGAAACCACCACAACCGAAGGTACGACCACAGAGGAAGGGGATAGAACCACAACCGAAAGTACAACCACAGATGAAGATAGAGAAACCACCACCGAAATTACAACCACAGATGAAGATAAACAAACCACAACCGAAAGTACAACCACAGATGAAGATAAACAAACCACAACCGAAAGTACAACCACAGATGAAGATAAACAAACCATAACCGAAAGTACAACCACAAATGAAGATAAACAAACCACAACCGAAAGTACAACCACAGATGAAGATAAACAAACCACAACGGAAGGAGATGATGGGGACCAAACAACTCCGCCATCGAAATCCAGCGTAACAAGTCCAGCGTTTACTCTGCTCTTCGCTGCTTTACTAGTTACACTAATGCAAACCTTGAAGTAGGCATACACACCCTTGTATTCTAAATTCAATTCAGAATATAACCATGTTTGCACTTTCAAATTTTGGAAATATAAAATGATAAGAAATACATGAGCAACTTTTTGAAAGACACTCCGAGAATGTTTTCTCAAAATTACTCCAGTTGAATGGAAAGTTTAGGTTACTATTTCATATTTATTTTGAATTTGGACTGACGCAACGTCTAAGTGTTGAGTTTTTCATTCCATTCCATAATTCTGAATCAGTATAATTTAATATCGATATTACATTTAATTCTTAAATTAATTTTACCTTACTAATCTAATGTGAAACGAGAAATCCGTACAAGTTGATTGACAACTGCTGACTGCCATCGTAGAGTTCCATATTGCATTGATCCATATGGAGCAATCCATTGAAATTAAACATGTCGCGTTGATCAAAAACGATGTGTTGATGCAGATCAACTGGGTCCTCTAATACCAGGGCTGGGCAAAATCATTGGATTTTGAAAATCAATGATTTTGGAATCATGACTTTTCTAATCTAAAAGGTTTTGATTTTCGGATTTTAATTTTGAAGAAATGACTTGTATTTTGATTTTTAAAATATGATTTTGACCTAAAAAAACACAATTTTCAGCTGAATTGGCGATTTTAAATCACGATTTGATTTCAAAATCAGGTCTTTAAATAAAGAAACATGTGTGAATTTTGGGTGGTCAGCTCTGCTTTATACCGCCTGTCTCAAAAATGACTCACAACCTTTGTATTATTATTTTTCTTGAAAAATATCAATGAAGATAAAGATTGTGTATGTTACAGTCCACTTGTATTTCTATAAAATTAAATTGAGAATGAAAATACTCAAAGTGATGGGTCTTTAATTATATCTATACTATTGTTATCGCTATTAATGTGGAATAAAGTGGCAGTCAGATGACCTAAAAATTAAGGTCAAAAATTCATTTTACCCAACATTACATTTTTTATACATTTTGAGTGACTTCAACATATGTTGGAAGTAATTAGCTTTCGTAACATGCCAAAATTGTTTAGGGGTGTCATTTTTGAGGCAGGCAGGCAGTACATACTATTGCATCCTTTTACTCGTTTGTACAGCTAGAATAACCTAGCTAAAGCTGAGGTTGTTTGTCATCCAACAAGAGTTGTGATTACATTGGCTGACTACACAACTTCAGGCTGCAAAATCATTTTGAAATAACTATTTATTCAAATATGTACTTGGTAAAAGCAAATACGCGATAACTGATAATATTCCACCAAGTTCCATCCAACATAAAAAAAGTTCATCCCATAATTCCCATTTAAAATGTTTAAAATACAAATACAATATTTAGCATTCTTCCACACAAGCTTGGAGGCCTAACCGAGCCTTTGATTCCATATCCAATCCATATGCTCAGTGTAGGTATATATGTAGTATTGGGTCCATGGGAATACAGAAGGCTAGATACTATACTACTAAAAGTAAAATAGAATCACTTTGGTTTGGAATTAAGAAATACTCTTGTCTGGCCTGCAACCTACAACCGCAACCAAAGCCCCTAATTGTTATTCTATGGCTTCTTATGGTTGCATATTATTCCTATCTTCTCTTGTTATGTATCCTATGTACCAATCGAGTAAGAGCTTACAGCGTACAATTAAATTATTTCTACGAATCCAGTTGAGATTTCACAGAAATGTTTTATGTAGCTTCTAGATTCTTGACAAAGTTGGAATTATGGTAGTTACTTTGGCCTTCTTGTTTGATTGTAAAATTGTACTTGCACATAAGTTGTATTATTGTGATGATTCAAAGGTTTTGGAGTGGAGCCTTTTCCCAAGCCCATTTTTATTCTACATTTTTAAGGGCTTCTTCTGCATTTTAGATGATTACCGTTGCTAAGTCATGTATTGGTTGATATAGCCCAAGGGCTCAAGTTGTGAATCAACGCACCGAATTATTTTCATTGCTAAAAATTTTCACTTTCATCATGTCGTAAAAATTCATACATTTTTTCAAACTTAATTTTAACATTATATTTTAACGGTGATTCTATCCACGGAAATGGCGATACAATATTACAAACTCTCCATTCACGTCCTCTACAGACAGAAATCTCCAATTTTGAACAAACCATACTTCGATGGGTACTTATTCATATTATTTAGTACGAGTACACCGACTTGAGTATACTCCGTAATACAAAAAGGATTGACTATGTGGGTTTGAAAGAACAATGAACTAGTGGGAGGATTTGTCAACTTAACCGATACCGCTTTTATCAGAAATTGAGATTACTTTCCACCTCACGTGTACACTTCAAGTAAGCATTGCGGTGATAGCAACTAAGCAATTTAGTGGCAATAAAAACAGTTTAAAGTCCAAAGGTCCCATGATCGTCTAGTTCTGTTGTCACGGGTTCGACCATCATTGTCGTTAAAGTAACAGATATATTCATAGTTAAAGTGCGTTGACCATTCTTACAATTTATAATTAGACATAATACAAAAATGGAAAATTTGAACAAGAGTCACAGGATCATTGTGGAGATATGCAAGATAGCAACCATTCACTCAATATAAATAAGACCACAACTGCGGAATAAATAGTTTACTTCAAGTCTTCGTTTTTGAGTGCTTTAAAACAGTAAGAATAAAAATTTTCACATCAATATGAAGCAGATATACATTTTGTTACTACTTTTTTGCCCTGCATTAATTCAGAGTGCCAATATTTTGTTCTTGTTCGGTGGTGGTAATCTGTCCCATAAAATCAACATATGGCCCTTCGTGACGGCCCTCGCTGACAAGGGACATAATGTGACCTTCGTTTCTTCAAGTGTAAAAAAACCAACCGAACATCCCAGAGTTCTGGACGTGGCACCCAAGGCATTCCAGGATTTCACATCCGGATTGTACCGAGCTGACCGAATTAACGATAGAAAGATAGGAATGAAATGGGATATGACCCACCCAGGATACGATGAAATCGGAATTCTATTTTGCAAAACGACGTTCGAAGCAGCCAATTCAGACCCAGTTTTCAAGGATGTGATTGAAAATGGAAAGTTTGATTTAGTAATTATAAATATTGCGTTCAACGAGTGCTCATTCCTCCTCACACATCATTTTGGAGCCAAGTACATTCTGTACTCATCTACGGTGGTGCTTCCGTGGTATCATGGCGTTTTTGGGATTCCGATGGAAATGTCTTGGATTCCAGAACTACTGGGTGATGGAAAGCATCCGATGGGCCTCTTGGATCGCATGTGGAATTCGTATCGAAAAATCAAGGGTTATTCCAGAAGGGCTTCACTTGGACAGAGATTGATTCAAATGTACAGAAAGCAATTCAACTTGGGCTCGGTGGATCTTCCAACTTTTGATGAGATTGAAAGAAATGCGAGTCTGGTGTTTCTGAACTCACATCATTCCATTGACTTTGCTCGTTCGATTCCGCCTCTTTTTGTACACATCGGCGGCATGCAGTGCTGGAATCCTGTCGGTGAGCTTCCTCAGGTAAATCAATTTTTTTATGCGTTTTTTTTTTAAATATTCTTTAAAATTGTTGCAGAAATTCTTTTTGTCATTGCTTCTCGAAATTATATCGCGAATCAGACGTTTCAATACTAAAACTCCTAAATATTGCTAATACATTCGCAGAACTTCAAGGAATACATGGATGGAGCAGAAGAAGGCGTAATTTTAATTACATTCGGCTCAACTATTTCCATAAATTCACTTGCTGAAGAGTACATCAACATCTACTTTAAAACAATGCGAAAATTTAGCAAAGTTCGATTTATTTGGAGATGGGAAGGTCCAATGCCCGATAACCATCCTAATAATGTGATGGCTTCTAAATGGTTACCTCAGAGAGAAATTCTGGGTAAGTAAATCAAAATTAGTACATGTTGAATTCAGTAAAATTGAAAAGGTAAATTTTAATTAAAATGTTTTGCTATCTTTGTCTAGATCATCCTAGGACTATTGGGTTCATGTCCCACGGAGGTGTGAACAGTATCAATGAAGCCACATTTCATGGCGTCCCGCTCATTGTGTTCCCGCTATTTGCGGACCAAGACTTTAATGCGTACAGAATCGAGGCTCAGGAATTGGGAGTTTCTGTAGAGTTTTTGGATTTCTCACAGGAGTTACTGGATTCAGCAGTTGGTGAAATCATAACAAATCCAAAGTGAGTCAGTTCACTGAATTCGTGGAATTACACTTGGTGTATGTAAACAGCAATATACATAGCATAGATAAAACCAAGCAGAAGCAACATTTTCGTTTCTGAATTCGTTTTTTTTAACCTCGAAAATTAGAATAACTCTGTTTGGACATAGCTTGTGCAATGCAAACTCGTAGAGCAACAAGAAATAATAATTACATTCAATTTAGATAAACGCACGCATGCGCATATTTAGAGATTTAAATCTACGAAATGTGCTATTTTATTCTGCAAATTGGTTTCGTTTAATAATGATTATTTGTACATTTCATACAGATACAAGAAGAACATGGAGACGAGATCCAAAATATTCAAAGACAGAAGCCGCAGTCCTGTGGAAGAAGCAGTTTATTGGACAGAATTTGTTCTGAGACAAGATGACACTTCCGCTTTGAAACCAATGTTATTAGACCAACCTTGGTATGTTCGAACATCCTTCGACGTCTTCTTCGTGTTTACATTGTTTGCAATATTAGTGCCTGTATTGGTGGGTATATTTATTATACGGATTGCGAGATATTTTACTTAGTAGTCGTAGTGGCAGCAATATAAAATCATCTTAATTCAATAATTCCTTTTTATGAATAAAATCACAACTTTGTTGTGGCGACATTGGTCAAAACGTTTAGTTTTTTGTTTGATTGGTAGTTTTTGTAATATTATGTTTGACTATTAAAGATTTTGTTTCATCCATAATGTTACTTTACACCATATATTTATTGTAATTCGGAAAGTTGGTTTGTGTACCTCAGGATTTGATAATTTGAAAAATTCCTAGTTTTAGCATTGAATTTGAATGTATTTAGCACAGCAGATTTGTTTGACTTAAATTACAGAATATTCGAATAGAATTGTAGCGAGAATATTATATTCTGAATTTTGTAATCTTAGCTTCTTCTTATCTTTGCTTAGAACTGTTAGAAAACCTGTTCCCTGTTTACTGTACTTATAGTTAGTATTTCAAAAGGAAACCTAAATAAACTGAATTTCAAACAATTGCTGCACTTCAAAAGGGCCATCACTAAGTGAAAACCACACTGCACATAATTTATTGGAAATATACATTTTTATTCCCGCATTTCTCAGGCAATCCGTTGCGTTCTATACGCCGTCGTCCGTCGCTCTGATTGCAATTTTTCAGCTTTGTTGTTTGCCATGCATTATTTTATTAGGTAAAAAGCAACAACTCTGACACAAGGAATTTACGTACATGCAAGTACTTTGAAAAGACGTATTCAGTCTGTTGGGTTCTTTCTTAGATTCGTTCTTAGAGTTGGGCTCTAAGAGTCGAAAGTAATGGAAACTCAGTTTCCATTACTTTCGAGCTCTCCAGAGCTTCAGAGAAGTATAATAGAGAGCTTATCAGCGGTTTTTTGTAATTTATGTAGATTTGACCACAATCGCGTATCGCGTCCCTATAACGGCTGCTGGTTTTAGGAATTATTTTTAGCTATTCGTTTTAGAATGGAATCGCAAAAGCTTAGGAATGTTTTGGGTCAAGTGCATTTGACTAATCCTGAAATTGTGTGTTAGTTGGAAGTTGGAAGCAGCAGCGTCTTTTCCTATTTCCATTCCATATTCCATATAGTTGAAAAGCCAGACACAAGCTATGTATTTCCGCTCACTGTCTGTTTACCTTTCCATCCATCAACAACCACAACGTAACCGATCTCATTGGACGTGCAATATTAATATTTATATTCAACAAAAAATATTTATAAAAAACTTAATCACATCACGAGTCAAATTCTATTCCAAGTTACCGTCACCACCACACTAAACAGCTATTAAGGCCCAAAATACGCATTCGGAAACAAAATTGATCTCAAAATGGAGAAGACAATTTCTGCCTTGAAGGTAAAACTAGCTTCTTTGGAATTACACTTCTTAGACACGGATGCAATGCACTTTTGTATTATATAAATCCGCCTTTTATCTTGACACTGCAGAATACAGGAGTGAAACGCGAGGAAATATTCATTCTCCGATTCTGTGCTACCAAATCAAAACTGCTGGAGCAATACATGGAAGGAAAGCATTCTGCAGTAATTTTGGACCCGATTTCATTCAACCATGGAATGCTTGCTGGCATTCCCAACAAATTGTGAGTACAGGGTCATGCAAAACGATAGATACCCATAGCATTTCATATATGACGACATCGCACCCAGGTATGTTGTATAACAAATTGAAGAGAATTGCATTGAGGATCTCATAGTAAAATAATATTTAGCAATCGCTCGCGAGCGACCGCTGCACAGCGGTTGAATGAAAAAAAGATGAAATCTCACTTAGCCTCTCCTCTGCTCCACTCTAAAAGACCCTTGGCTGCACAAAAGTCTGGATCACACATCACACAATCTCGAACCGAACGCGAATTTTCAGTGAAGTTTTACTAACTCGTGTCAAATATGGCTGGGTTATTATTATTAGTGGTGTATTAACTACATAGATATATGAATATGGTATAGTATAAGACTAGATCGGAACTATGTATCAATGCCAACCATTGCTCCACTTTTCGTTTGTTGTCGGAGTGGGAGCGCGGGAAATTTTTTGACGAAACTTTAAAAATCAACCAATCCCTGCAGATTTGGACTTTGGGTTTTCCTTCCTCCTTTTAGTTTGTATTGTATTAGCATTGCATCTAACTAATTTAATATTGAGTTGCTCTGGGTAACACAAGCTCTAAAGCCAGAACTCCCACTCCACAACAAGTCAGAATTGAAACGCAAAACCGGCTTATTTCCTATTTAGTACTCTATTATACTATATCTATGATAAACTATTAGTGTCACCCACTAACAAAACAACCCAGCCATATTTGACACGAGTTACTAAATCTTCACTGAAAATTCATTGCTCGGTTCAAAATTTTGTGATGTGTGATCAAGACTTTTGTGCAGCTTCGCGGTAGAGCCAAAAAGTGTTTTGAAGTGGAGCAGAGGGGAAGTAAAGTGAGATTTCATCTTTTTTTTCTTTAGAGCGCTGTGCAGCGGTCAATCGTGAGCGATTTCTAAATATTTTTTGCTATCAGACTCTCAATGAAATTTTCTTCAATTTGATGTACCACATGTCTGGGTGCGATGTCGAGATATATGAAATGCTAAGGGTACCTATCGTTTTGCTTTACCCTGTATATTTGGATAAGCACATTTGATTGACTCACTAGGAAGATTGAAAATATTTAAACTTATGTATGTATGTTTACACAGTCTGTTGAAGATTTCCGAAATATCTCTGTCCGGTGTTCAACTTTTTATTTCGCCACCGGAACTATTAAATAAAGATGCTTTTGCAGTTCAAATTGCTGGAATAAAACTCTTGCTGCAAGAAAATGGCACCGTTTGTCACTGGGAGAAATTGGAGCGGGAAGGCAAGGTTTACAAATGTAGAAAGAACAGTTCCCAACGTGAATGGCCAGACTCTGTAAATGAATTGCGGTTTGAAATAGCTGTTTCACAGGCAACAAGTAAGTACTTCCTAGGTTCAAACTGTCGTTGGTCGACCGACTGCTGTACGTACTTACATGTGGGAGTTATGCCATCTTTTCCGTCGTTCCAAATAACTTATTTTCGTATATTTAAATTAAGGCATCTTTCACACAAGAAAGCAGTTCCAGTTATTAAGAAGGCGATTTCTGTTGCTGTTTTAATAACATTTGGCATTTCATTTATGAAGTGCATATTTCCATTTTCAATGAGTTAAAATTATGATCTTTAAACGAGTGGGTACCAATAAGCATTATCTTTTTTTACTTCAGGCATTGATTTGATTTTATTTACACTTTTTCCCGTTAGGGCTCCAATTCAAGGTAACTGAGGATGTTTCAGTTTCTCTTCCAACTCCAACTCCAGTTATAGATCTTAAATCAAGACGCATCGATGTATCAAAGTACTTTTTATCCGCCCAGTTCTCCGATGCTTCGATTAAGTGTGATGGGGAAATATTTCCGGTCCATATGTTTGTTTTAGCAGGTACTTAATAAACCAATCCAATGTGATTTGATTTTTTCATTAGCATTTCTGCATTGCAACGCTCAATAAAAGTTATAGCAAGTGAGCTTTCTGAATACATAGTACACGTTTGAGATTGGCCTTACAAATAAAAAATCCAAACGAATCGTCAGGAAAGCTCGATCGATCAAGTTAAAAAAATAAACCCGAAATGCGTTAAATGAATTTATCTGTCAGTCAGGTAGATTTTGTGCATAATCAAGAAAGCGTGATCTTGATGTGTGCGTCGGATGGGCAAGAAATAACATTGGTTTTAAAATTACATTTCAAATACAGAATGTAGTCCAGTTTTTACGAAAATGTTCGAGCATAATACAAAGGAAGCCGAAACAAGAATTGTGGAAATTACGGAATTCCATTCAGCTACTGTTCAAGCACTGCTGCGCTACTTTTATGAACAAACAATCAACTATTCGGATATCAACGTTTTTCAGCTGTACAAGCTCTCGGACAAATATTTGGTAGGAGAGCTGAATACTTTGTGTGCGACATTTCTGATCAGCAACATGAACCGGGATAATGTGGCGGAAGTCTATTGCTTTGGTCGCAAACATGAAGATCAGAATCTAACAAAAGCGGCCGAAGATTTTCTATGCAAGTAAGTACTTAAAGTATATTTTAACTCGTAAAGACTTCATGGGAATCTAACCACATTTCAAGTTATGAAGAATTTGAGTTTCTGCACTACCAGGTTAAATCAATAATACATTCTATATTCATCTTTTAATTTTGTTGCAGAAATAAGAAAGAGTTAATCAAGAATCACCGAGAATTTCAAGCCTTCCTATGCGATATACGTCCCTCGTTTGTGGATGATATTTTTCAAATATTATGGCAAAATTGATTCAATGCTGCTGGTGCTAAACTTCAATATTAAAAAGATTCACGAGAAACCTAGCACAAACATGTGATTCACATGCAGAATTTGAGATTTACTGCATTCAATTCAATTCTATTCTGCAGTAACTTAAAATTGGAAATCAGGCGAGCCTAAAGAAGTCTAACAAGTGTTCCACCCAAAATTTGATTCGATATCTTAAAAAAAATTGTCCGACCGATATCGAGGTCAAAGAATAATGTAACCACTTAATACAAGTAAGGAAGTTGAGAAATATGAATCTACAATTTCTTCTAACTAAATTGGATAACATAGTGTAAAATTAATATAATTGGTGAAGTAAATATGTTGGGATTGACGTTTCAATACCTAACATAGTCAGAAAAAAAATATGCTATTCAATGAGACTTAAAGCCAGATCAATGTTGATCGTCTAATTATTGGGCTGGCTGGTCCAAGATTTGCACAAGTTTTAAAATTGTGTCCGAATTAATCGCAATAAAACCGATTTATGTATTTCATTTCTTGTCTTCCTCGATTGACCATTAATTTGTTTAAAAATTATTAATAGTGGTCAGATAGACGACAACCTGTAAAATATTTGGGTGAGATATTCAAGTAGTTACAGTAAAACGGCAAATCATACTATTCTAATGATAATTTGTAAGCGACCACTGCGGGCAGAGGACAGCCAGAGCCGAGGAAGCAACACATTTCCGGCTATGGTCGTTTTGAAACGACCCCAGCCCGCGCTCGCAGTGATCCTTTATTTCGACCAATGGCCGCTTTCAGGCTCGAATAGCCTCTAGTCCTAACATATTACAACTTTTGAAATTAGCCTCGTACAATTTGCGGTGTGTAATATTTATGTAGCTTTAAATCGAAACCTATACGCCTTGGATATTTTGGTTGGATTTCCGTTTCACATGTAGTTGTATTTTAAAGTTGCAATTTGCGAAAATGAATTTCTGAAAGCAATCATGAAAACAAGAATCGCCACAAGAACGATTTTACAAATCCTGACCAAACTGTGGAATTGTGTAAATGCCAAACTTTTGCAGAAGATGCACGCAAAATATCTCTATTCTATTTAACTCAAAATTACGGCGAATTGATCCAATCTGATGAATATAGCTTGCTTTTAAAAACACTCATAATTATTTTTTCCCCAAAAATCGTAATTTAAATAAAGCGTTATTTAATAACTTCCGATTTTGACATCTTGGACAAGTTCGAGTAGGTAACCCAAGTAATGACTACAATAGCCCCAGAATAAAACCTGCGTCAAGCCCCCTTGCGAGCATCAAGTAACCAAACCAATAGTGACCCATTATGTAGAAAGGGAAGTTCCACATACAATGCATGACAGGAGGAGGAGGGGTCTCCTCATTGTGCGAATCCTCATTATGCAAAACTGAAGAAATCTTTATTCCGTGAATCAGATTCCTCATGATGCAAAACTTTAAAATTGTTCTGAACTCATGCGTATGTCGTACATAGAATTCGAATACGAAAAGCGCCCTTGTGTTCAGCATGTCCTGTAAATTGACAATTTTTTCTTCCGGTTTTCTGTACTTTAAATTGGGAAGATTTACTGTTTCGTCGTCTTTGAGTCTTTGAATCTCCGTTTCTAAATCCTCTTGAATTTGCTGCAGGGTTTCGATGATAGCAAATATATTATCGTGTCACTTGTCAACAATTTTGTTGAGCTTTGAACATTATTTCAGAAGGAACGGTTAGTCAAGGGACGTATTTTACTTGTACCTACGTTGAATTTGATATGCCTTGCATGCATTATTATTTTACTATTGTAATCTATTGTTTATCTAGTATTTCTAAAAGCGATGGTATGCAAGACGAACTTTACTGTGTGTGATACTGTTTTATTTGACCATCACCATCACTCAATGACATCGATGACAAATGACATGAGTTCGGAACTTTTTTAATTTTCGCATAATAATTATGAGGAATCTGGTTCGCAGAATGAGGATTTCTTCAGTTTCGTATAATGAGGTTTCGCACAATAAGGTGGACTCGGCAGGAGTGAGGGAAGTATACGAAATCCGAGGGACAGTATACGAAAACCCAACGCTCTTATAACAAAAATATACAGATGAGATCACTCGTTTCGTCTCCTTTCCTGCAGTAGCGATTCTCAGTGTTTTTGTCGTCCTACTACGTGTACGTTGTTAGATGAACAGAAGAATCAAGGAGTGGAGTATATCATTTAAGTTAGTTATGGTTACACTGCACATTTTTTAAAAGAACGCAGTTTTGTTTGGTTTGTTGGATTCGTGATTGATTCCGGCCTTCACTTTTGTGTTTTTGGTTGCTTTCAAGATCTCTCGAACTCCAGTTGTTGCCAGTTGATTGAGTGAGTTTTTAATTTTGGTCAATAAAATCAAAGTGCACACTGTAGAAACTAGTTGGTGAGTGGTGACGAAATGCAGAAGACAATGTCCGCCTTGGAGGTATGTTGTTTAGCCAAATGACTTTGAAATTAATTATATAGAGATTTTAATTCGGTTTTATCTTGAACTGGATACGTAAAACTTACAGAATACAGGATTGAAAAGAGAGGAAACCTTCGTCTTCCGATTTTGTGCTCCCAAGTCAAAACTACTGGAGCAATTTACGGAAGCAAGACGTTCAAGTGTTGCACTATATTTGGAACCTATTTCATTTGACAAAGGTCTACTTGCTGGCATTTCGAACACTTTGTGAGTGGACAATTTTGCAATTCGATGCATAGACTAATATTGTAGATTGAAATATTTTTGGTCTTTTTTATTAATTTTCCCTTTGTTTACATTGTTTAAACAGTCAGTTATATTTCTTCAAAATATGCCTGCTGTGAGTTCGACTTAAGAGTTCACCAGCGACACTAATGTATAGCCCATCATTTGAAGTTCAAATTGCTGGGATTAAATTTTCGTTGGAAGACAATGGAACGGTTTATCACTCTGAAGAAATGGAACCCATTCAGTACATGAAGTATGGTCGAGAGTTTACGACGGAATACAGATGCGGAGGCGGAGGGAAGAGTTCCGATTTGGAATGGCCAGACTCTGTAAATGCAATAAGATTTGACTTGACATAACCACGAGACTGTAAAGCTGCCTTTTCCTGAGCACGACTTGTGTCGAGTTCGCTGTTCTGAAGACGAGGTGTGTGTTGTGTGGAGTGAAGAGTGAGTGGGTGTGGGTGCTGCTTGTGCTAAATCCAAGCACGCAGACATGCAGGTTTGAGGCCAAACAATGTAGCCATTAATGTAAGCTAAAGCCCCCAATTGAAGCCACCCCACGGAACCACCTATTGTAACTACCAATTGTAGCCGCCTTGTGTAGCCGCCAATGCTAAACTATCATGTAGCCACAAGTTGTAACTTGTAACCACTTTATTTAACCGTCAAACTGTCTCAAGTGAAAATTAGAAAATTAAAGTACTAATTAACCGCCTCGTGTAACCGCCACAAGCAAGCACCAATGGAGATCCGGGATCTGCTATTATGTAGCCACCAAGTGTAAACAATGCATGTGACCATCAAGTGAAACTTACGATGCAACGGTAACCGCCGATAATATTACTGTAAAAGTTAATATAACTGTAGAAGTGCAATATGTAACCACCAATTGTAACTTCCCCACCATGTAACCAACTTGCTCTGTACATAATTTTTGCTTAGCAGTTAGATCGACCGCTTACAATGGGTGGCTACACGGTTTCTACGTACATTGGTGGGTTAAATGGGATGGGTTGATACACGGTACTTCTCTTCTACACACATTGGCGGTTACAATTGGAGGTTACGCGGTACTTCTCTTAAACGTATAATTTATTGGCGATTACAAGTTTATGGTTACGCAGTACTGCTACGCACATTGGTGGTTAAAATTGATGGTTACACTTCTATATACCTTGTGGTTACACGGTACTTTCTCTTCTACGTACATTGGCAATTACAATTAGTGGTTACACGGTACTTCTACGTACATTGG
>JAQFXZ010000153.1:0-28861 GCA_034694025.1 Ceratophysella scotica | reverse complement strand
AGTAGCTCCTTATAGAACCAATTTACATACAACTCGTGCGCCTGCTTCCGTGAAAATCCGTGACGGACAGACAGACGGACAGACAGAAAGGGCAATCGCATAAGCCCTCAGCCTAGGAGGCCAGGTCTAATAAATGACCTGTGCGTTCACTCTAGCATATCATACAGATGTATGACTAGGACTTTCCTAGTCACCTAGGAGCTAGATGAAATACTGATATTTGTACTCTGAGTATGGGCATTGGACATGCATACGTATAACTCAGGTTAGGATTATCCTAATCCTAATGCATAAAATTGGCATAAAAGTAAATCTTTTTTTCTGGGTCTCACTGTGGATGTTTCAACTTAAGCTCTCAACGATTCAAATCGACCTTGCTCCAAAAATCAAATTTTATGCTGTATATGTTTGCATATTTTAATGATTTTCTTATTTTGATGCATATTTGGTGAACTTTGGACAGGTTTTCGAAGTTTTACTGCATATTTTGATGCTTTTTGAAACGAATTTTTATATTGTACTGTGGCAGTTTTCAATGCAAAGTTTTTGGAATTTTTTTGTTCTTGGCAAAATACTTTGCTTTGAAATTTCCAAACTGTTCCAGGCTTAATTTTTATTTGATGATTCTCAACAATTCTTGCATTATTTCAACTTGTGTGAATGGATTTTGCACCAAGGATTTAATTTTTAGAATTTCAAATGCGTATTTTTTGCATAGACCTAGACCTAACCCTACATATTGTTGGTCAACTCGATGTGAGCAGCTCCCTCGTATGTATATCTTTTACATGTTGTATCTACCTAAGTTTCAATTTCAAGTACAAGTAAGCATACAGTATCGATAAGTAAGTATTAGCATAACAGGAAAGAAAGTAATACACTATTTTGTGGACGTATACACTATTTTAAGGTTTTATGACGTTCAGACTTTCACATTTTAAAAGATTCCATATCAGACAAGAACTACCATGTTTTCTGCAATTATTCCAAGCTTACACAACACCAGTTGTAGGTCCATAATTCGTTATTTGAATGAATAGGCACGTTTCGCTGTGACTGAGTCCACAATGAGAACTCTTATGCATATGTATTATTCAGGCTTATTATATTCTGCAACAAAAACGAGGCTCTGGATCGACAACCGCACAAGAACCACAACATCGCTTCAAGATTGGAAATTGCAAATAATGGTACGGGTCTTACAACGTTCCAGCGCTGGAGGCATACAAAAATAGTAATTACTTCATTGAAATCATTATCAACTGAAAACCAAAACTCGTGATAACTGACCGTTTAAATAATATTTAAACTTGTCGATGACTCAGTTTGGCTTCATTTCACTACCTAAAGTATGAAAGAGCTACAAAGTAGGAACTAATGTACCAGTTGTTCCATTAATTGCTTCGTCTCAAGCCTTGTCACATGGAGTTGAAATACATGTGCTCACATTCTTGCATTAATTTATGTTTAGTATTCGTTCTGTGGAATAAGTACGTCATTTAAAAGCGGATGGAAGTGCATTTTTAGAGGATCATGGCAGAACTCAGGTGAGGAAAGAAGTTGCTTACACAGATATTATACTAGTAGACATTAAATTGCTCTTTGTGGACGTATATACTATTTCTATTGAAATTATTCAAATCTTCACCTGGAATTTCCATATTGTCATTATGTTACACATTTAACCAATAACCAGTTGAGAATCCAGAAAATTCCAGCAGAATCAGCGATCACGACTTTGAATGTGAACTGCCTTGGCATTTATAAATACGCGGATACTAATCTATTAAATTGTTTGGTGTTCATGTATGTACTTGAACGCAATTTAAAAATACGCATCTTGTTGCTGCTGTTGAATAGTTCCAGTCCAGCGTCCCTGTTGCAAAGATAGAAAATAAACGATGAAATAAGAATGGATTTAAAAAATTTATCATTAAACAAACGTCACGAGGCTTTATGGATTCAAAATATCATGGCACTGAATGTAAAGAAGGGATAGTGTCTGAGCGTCAGCCAAACCTGAAGCTTATGTATATGTTAGGACCAGAGCCCGAAAACGGCCATTGGCCATTTTGAGGAAACGACCATAGCCCGAAATAATATATTGAAATTTAATTTTTGTCACCATCAGGCTTGCTATTCAACTTTAATGAACCTATTCGTCCTAATTAACTATTCCACAACATATTTAATGTATGTTAGGTTGAGTTGCATGAGTTTTGTGGCCAGGAGAAATCTTCAAAATTTTGTAAATTAAATAGCCGGTAGCGGTTTGATCAGCAAACCTAACCTATCCCAAATAGGTCAGTAATGTGTGTTTATGCCATGTTAGGTTAGGTTTTAATCGATTTTGCAAAATTCCAAAGTCTTGAATAACTTTTCGGGCATTGGTCGTTTTCGGGCTCTGGTCCTAACATATATAATAGAAATAGTACTTTTTTCGATCAATAGGTAGTCCTGTTGCCCGAAAATATCTGGCCATAATGTAGTATTCTACACTAGCAGGATAAAATGTAAAATGAAATTATAATTAGCGAAAATTATATACTTGTGTCATGTGAACCGTCATGTGTTAATTAAGAAATTGGCCAAACTCGTTGGGAAATAGCGTATAGATGGTGCGTGTGCGTGTGCTTTCACCGTGTGCTTTCTCCCATCCAACCAATATCCTGCTTGTAAGCAACACAGTTCGTATTATATCGCACGCTATCTTCGATTTTCGACTACTGTATGACATTATAGCCTCCTCGTTCCTAATTTTTAATAGTTCAGCACGCCATAACTGTACATATATCCAGTACAGAACGCCGGAAACGTGCAGTATTTCACTCCGCATTGACGCCTAAACTAATATTCCAGTATAAGTACACCACACCGTGCAAAGCAACTAATAATGCCGAATAACAAACAAGAGATGACATATTTTGGTCTGGAACCTTCCAACTTTCCGAGAGTTACCTATTATGCATACCTTGAAACAATAAAAGGCACCACCCATGCGGAAGAAGAAGCTGGAAATATTTAAATTGGGATTGGGATTGGGATAGTACACGCTTTTATTTGCATACACGTTATCCTAAAAGCTTATTCGAAGCTAATATGAATTGAATGGGTGGTGAATACTACGGAAACTTTGTAAAACATTCTCTTTTTTTCTGTGAATTTCCTCGAAAACTAAAACAATACTGCAACTCATGGAATTATTAGCGTGTCTTCTTCTATTTGACATAACAGTTTAAAGTCAGTGTTATTTATGGCACAAGCTACTCCAGCATGAAACTCGAGACTTGCTTTGCAGCATATGAGGAGTTAACTACGACGCTACAAAACGAAACGCGCAGCATTACAATGCATATAAAAAAGCGAACAAACAAATCGCCTGCCACACGATCCACGATTCGTTCCATGTGATGCGGCTTAGCTGAGCGTCAAGATAGACAAAGAGCATCATTCGATTCCCTGATCTCGAGTTGTTTCATCTATTTTCCCAAGTATTTTCCTTTGCTCAGACTCTATACGCCGGAGCGACTTTATAAACAGTCCAAGTGCAGCAGGCATAATAGGTATAGCTCGTAGTGCAGTAGGTGCACTCAACTCATTCTGAATAACCGTACTTTTGTTGTCATTGCATAAGTCATAAGTCACCTGTCCTACCCTCTACAATGACTTGAGCGCTTTTAAACTAAGGAAGTTTAATAACTAGCAGCTTATTTGCATTGAGGAAGCATACAGCATAGGACGAATTGAAACGACTACGCGAGCGGAAAGTTTAGTACAAACAAAGTAGTACAAACAAAGTCAAAGGTAAAGTTGTCACTTGTCATCATTAAAGACTGTTTCAAAATTTGACAATATGCAATTGTAAATTAAGGGTCTCTTCTGGTGTATGAAGTTGACAAAGAAGAGCGTCGTAGTTCGCGGCTACAATGAAAGTGGTCATTGACAAAGTTCAAGTAAGACAAAAGGGAAGAAACATCGGGTACGAGATTAGTAGCATTAAATACGAAATCTCGTAAATCGTACATCGTACAACTACATACCAACTACTTGGAACAAGTATACTCTCAAAAGTAAGTTCAAAGTTAATAGTTTGTGAAAATGAAAATAAGAAATGTATTGTCGCTGGTCACAGGTCCACAGGTAACACGTTAAAGGCCAACAATAAAACACAAAGTGCAAAGCCATATCTTAAACGAACCAATGGAAGTTTATGTACAACAAATATTTATTCATTTTTACGTGCTAAAATGCAGATAATGTGTTCTTCTGATTTGGATTTCTGCTGATCAGAGTAATTTTTGATGTCGGCAGCTTCAGTTCAGAGGATAAAGTGTGCAAACTTGACACATGTCACATGTCACATGAATTTGTGAGAATTTTTTTTTTCATAGCCACGATCCACCATTTGAAATTAAGGATTTTAGAGTAATACGGTTTCAATACCAGAGTTTATAACCGGTCATGTCTGACACTTATTTCCTAACAGGATCATAGTTGTCGAGGATGTCAGACAAGGAGAGTGACCACATGATGTCACTTCGTTCAGAGCCTGACGGGGCTCCGAATCAGAGTAGTGTGAGTCTTCTGTCCTTCACCATGACCTCGAGCCCCACGAATAATGGACATCACTCAGCCTCGCCTAATAAGAGTCTAAACACTTCGAAGGAAAGTTCATTCTCATCCGACAAGTCTGCGAGTCCAGTCATGCCGAGGAATAAGCAGTCTTCCAATCCTCCGGATACGGACCAAGGCTCTTCTTCTCCTGTTAACTTGAGACATGGTGGTGGAAATAGTTCAGCTCAGCTTCACTTTGGTGGAAATGGAAATGGGTGTCAGTACGTTGGAGGTGGGATTATAGATCCTAAAATTCGGCCTGGGGAGTTTGTGATGAGGGTTCTCTTTGCCGAATTCACGTCACTGGCTGAGAAGAAAATTGAAGTCGTCATGATGGAACCGCCTGTGAGTTCAATGTATTAGTTGGTATTACAGACAATCAGAGAGTAAAAGAAAATGACAAGATTGAGCGTGATGATGTCAATGTTTCAGAAAATTAATGATTTTTTAACAACGGCTAACTGATTTTTCTCAATTATGGCTTGAAAATCCTTTGTTCTGTCGCGCTGCTTCGTATCGTCTTATATTTTAATATTGTCTTTGATTGAAATAGGAACGTACTCTTTCCAAATCCCTCCAACGTGGCGAGGACCCTGCATTTGATCAGCTGCTCCTCACGCTCGGCTCAGTATCCGAACACTGTCTTCCTTCTATTCTTCGAACGCTTTTCGCCTGGTATGACCGACAGGCTGTTACTTGGTTGGGAAATCCATTGGCTAGTGGTTCTGTGTCCAGCAGCACGGGAAGCTCATTGACTTCAAGTATAGAGTACATGGAGAAAGAACAGTTGTCATTAGATCCGGTTGTAATTGAGCGTCGAGACATGGCCGTGGAATTCATCTTCTGCTTGGTTCTAATTGAAGTTCTCAAGCAGTTGGCTTTTCATCCTGGACATCATGACCTTGTGGGGAAAATTGAGGACTTGGCATTTGCCCATTTCAAGTACCGTGAAGGGTATGAACAAAGTCAATTCAATTACACAAAAATGCCAATCGCCAACATGTATTTGTATACATTGAGTTTCAATTTCGATGTTTATTTTTAGAACTGGAGTACATGCAGCAAGTGGACTGGTGATTGCAGATTTGTATGCTGAAGTTCTCGGAGTATTGGCTCAAGCAAGATTCGCATCAGTTCGCGTACGTTTTCTAAATGAGCTGGCTGAACTTCGTGGGAAGGAATCCACAGCTTCCATAACACAGTCAATAGTCTCCCTCTTGATGGGAATGAAGTTCTTCAGAATTAAAATGGCTCCAATTGAAGACTTTGAAGCATCCTTTCAATTTCTGACCGAATGTGCGAAATACTTTTTGGAAGTCAAGCAACGAGATATCAAGCATGCTCTGGCTGGTCTTTTTGTGGAAATTCTAGTTCCTGTTGCTGCCGTAAGTCTACATTTATTTGTGTTGAATGTTCCAACAGAATACTTTCTTCTAACATTAGTTTCTGGATTTAACAGACGGTGAAGCACGAGGTGAATGTTCCATGTCTAAAGTCATTTGTGGAAATGTTGTATGCTCCAACTCTGGATCTATGCACACGAAGTAAACATCGCCTGGCTCTGTTCCCACTCGTCACCTGTCTTCTTTGCGTTTCTCAAAGACCATTCTTCCTACACAATTGGCACTACTTTCTAGCTATGTGCTTGTCTCAATTGAAAAGTCGGGAGCCCAAAATGTCCCGTGTAGCGCTTGGTGAGTGACTACTAATGTACTAATATGACTTATATCTTGCTTAAGCAAACAAATATTTATTTACTTTTCTAAATATTTTTTACAGAGAGTTTGTACCGTTTACTGTGGGCGTACATGATCAGGATCAAATGCGAGAGTAACTCAGCCACCCAGTCAAGACTGCTAAGTATTGTCAACTCCCTGTTTCCGAAGGGTTCCAAAGGTGTTGTACCTCGTGATACCCCGCTCAACATTTTTGTGAAAATAATTCAATTTATTGCTCAAGAACGACTGGATTTTGCAATGAGGGAAATAGTTTTTGAACTACTATCCGTGGGCCGACCTATCAAGATAATATTAGCACCTGAAAGGATGAACATTGGACTGAGAGCGTTTCTGGTAGCAGCCGACTCCTTACAGCAAAAGGACGGGGACCCACCGATGCCCAGGTCAGCAGGAGTCATGCCTTCTGGAAACACTTTGCTCCGAGTAAAGAAGACGTTTCTGAATAAAGTTCTCACTGAAGATACGGCCAAGAGCATTGGAATGGCTTCCTACTATCCACTCATACGAAAAGTATTCGCTGACATTTTACGTGCACTGGACTTGCAATGCGGTCGTCCACTTCTGTCCACTGCTGTGAAGGAGCAGGAAGAATCTCTTCTGACTGGAGATCGAAAGGCTAAAATTGACTTGTTTCGTACGTGTGTGGCTGCAATTCCAAGACTGATTCCAGATGGAATGTCTCGTAATGAACTTCTGTCCCTCCTTTCTCGTCTTACGCTTCATATTGATGAAGAATTGAGAGGACTTGCTTACCAAAGTCTTCAGAGCCTTCTGATTGACTACCCAGATTGGAGGAACGACGTTTTGTCTGAGTTCATCACCTTCGCTTGGAAGGAAGTGCCAGACACGGCTCCGCAGCAGTTGGACAATGCTTTGAGAATGCTTCTCCAGTTGCTCACATCCTGGCGTGGAGCTTTGACAAGTTCAATTTCCAATTCGAACCAAAGCAATCAGCGTGGCGGGCTTGCCAATAATAGCAACGGAGATGAGAAGGAACGAATCACTGTTACTGCCGCATCCACCGTGACAAGTGCTGTGCGTGTCTCATCCACAGAAAATTCGAATACGTCAAAATCTTCCCAGTATCCTGGAGCCGGATCCTCTGGAAGCAGTTCTTTTCCAAATACTGTTCCAGTTATAATCACACCTAAGCTCGAGACTTTTCACCAGGCGGAGGGTTTAGCTCTTCTTATGCTCTGCGGAGTTCGTTCTTCCTCACGTCGACTTGGAGCTCACATGCTCAAAGAAATTAAAGGACTTTCTGAATTCTTCGGCTTGTCGGAAACACCAGTACTGGACGTACTGGACAAGCTCTGCCCTACTGCCTGTGAGAAATTATCCAACATTCTTCCGGCCAGCGAGAAGCAAGCTGTGGCTGGCGCTATTGCCTCAAATTCTTTGGATTTACAATGGTTGACTGAACGGAGTTGTCCAGCATGGTACACACAACAAGACGAGGAACAACCTCCGAGCTCTCACTCCTCAACGTCAACTCTCGCATCGAGTCTCAATATACTTCAAAGCTCAGTTGTTCCACCCGTCGTGTCCACTGACGTTTGGGGTATCAACGATCCCTGGTTATTCTGTCTCAAGGAATTCCTCAAATATGAAAACGTACCCACCAAATGTCCCAGAACGGTTCTGGAGGCCTGGCCAATCCTCATGTCAAAAGTGACAGCACTTTTCACCTACTTGGAACCAAATCCAGTACCAGATAATCGTGCTTCTCTTCTCAGAAGTTCCACAACTCCGCGGAAACCTCCAACAGATCGAAATTTGTACTTTAAGCTCTGGAGAAACTATTTGCTCTTTGGATTCCGTACTGTTCCTCCAAATGCGGGATCAACATTGAGATGCATTTCTCCTGATATTGGGACCAGTTCTTCACCCGAAGCTCAAGATGGCCGTGATGGAAGAAGTCCGCTTCCACTTCATTCTCTCGTCCATTCGTCCTACGCACCCACGTCACTCTACAAAGTAGTTCTGCCGCTCATGAGAAGTGAGGCTGTGGACGTCCGGGACCTAGCTGTTCACTCTGTAGGTCAGACGAATCACATTGCTCTCAAAGATTTATTCGATGACTTAGCTCCTTATCTTCGAGAAGCATGTGACCGAAAACAAGAAAATGTTCGTCGAAGAAAGCGAAAGGATAATCTTCGGCTCCAGATTCTCAAGATCCTGAAGATGATGGCCAAGGAGAAGATATTTGGTCGAATGGCGACTTTGATGAGTCATGCCTGCGTTCCGTCACTCCAAGGACATCATTTGGGTGAAGCGGCCCTCTTGTTGCCGGTTCCTTTTTTGGAATTCCTTGATTCCTGCAAAGGTTGGTTGGAAACGGAGACGGATCGCGAAGGAGGATTGGAAATGCGGATCAACTTCAGTAAAACAGTTCACTATTTACTTCGTAGTCTCGAAGTTGACTTTAGAGAAAATCTATTGAAGAAAGAAGTGAGGAAAACGCTCTTTAATCTCTGTCTAAGTTGGGCTGGACCTTACTCTCAGTCGTGGGGAAAGGATCTGAACACGTCTGGATCCTCGTCTTCAAGCGGTAGTCCTCGAGTTGTCTCAAGTCTCAGCGTTACTTCTAAATTGGAATATTCTGCTCTTCAAGCCGCTGCCAGTTTACTGACCAGTGGACCAATCTTCCAACCTAGTCTTTTATCTGAAGAAAGTACGCTGTACTTGTGGATTGACTTTCTCCTCTCATCATCTGATGCAGAAGTCTCGAATTTGGGTGAGAACGTGGTCATCACGTTGCTCGAGTATAATCCGGATGCAGGCTCGATTCTGGATTGGGTCGTCTCAAGATGTTTCACTGGATCCTCACAAATTGCGGATGCTTGTTTCAGAGCGATTGCCATTCTGTTTTCTACCAAGGAGTATCCCTGCGATCGCTACGTTGCCATAATTAACACCGCTCTGCTTTACAGTGGAAATCCATCTTGTGAACTTCAACAAACAGCTTTTAGACTGCTTCAGGTCTTGGATCGACGTTTCTTCGCGGGCCCACCACCCTTTCACATTCATCATCATAGTGGGCAGGAAATGAAGGAAGAGCTGCGTAAGGAACCGCTCACTTTGGATTCTGTTCTTGGGAAAATGCCGTATTCCATGGGGCAAACCTTTCTGTCGAAGCAGCTTTCTCTTCTTCATCCGGAACTAACCATGCCCATGTTTTCAGGTAAGTTTACATGCAAATTTCTATTATACCTGCTCCCGCTGAAAGTAGAATTCAGAGACTAAATCTACGTTCTTTTGCAGAGATTTCCTGGAGAATGAAGTCAGCTCGTTCAGATGTACGACAAAGCCTTCTGAGATATTTACAGCCCTGGCTCCATAATATGGAACTCGTGGAACCACCAATTCCAAGTCCAAATGTCATCTCGCCTTTGAGATCTCTTACGCGTTCAACGAACGGGCAGCTTTCTTCATCTAGATCATGTTCCCTCTGTGGAAAGAAGTACTATGCTGACAGCGAGCGACTTGTAAGACGTGGCTGGGGTTCAACGGAAGCTACTGAGATGGTTCTCAATAATCTCTTGTATCTGACTGCAAAGGTAAATCAATTCACATAATAGAGGTTATGGTTTTGCTGTCAGTGAATGAAGAGTTGTAGAGTTTTTGAAGTCAACGTCGGTTTTAAAGAAATGCTTGGGTTTGTTTTTGTTTGTTTGTTTTTGTTTGTGAATATTGGGATTGTTTTTGTTTGCTTGAATTTTATTGGAAACCCGAATTGCAATTTTGATATCGAGTTAAGTACTGCGTACACTATATTAATCGAATTTAAGATGGATAATTTAGAAATAAGTTTGAAATCTGTAAAATGCATACTTAAAACGAGAATTACGAAATTTAAGATTCTTTTCAAAGCATGGAGCGAATTTTATTTCCACATGCATACTTTAAAAAATCGTATATTTACTTATATAGATACTTTAGCGCTAATCCAAGATGTTACAGCGTTTTGCGTAACATTTTAACCAATATTTGATAATTATATCGCTCGGTAAACATATATAAATTGGTCCAACAATACCACGGTACATCCAATAGCCATATTATTTTTTCTGCTTTATTCAAACAGTTTGGCGAAGAACATGAAAGAGAAATCGAAGAATGCTGGCAAACGCTCTGTTGTCTCTCCCCAACCAACCAACGCGTGATCCTTTACTATCTCCTCATTGTCACGGGATTGGCTCCCAACGAAGTTCTGCCGCATGCCAAAAGAGTTCTCATTTACCTGTTCCGTGCTCAACCTCTGAAACTACTTGAAGACCTAATGGCAGAGTTACAGACAGTAGAGTCACTGAGCTGGCTAGTCGAACGAACTGAAACCCCGCCCTTCTATCGCTTATCACATTTACGAAAAACCTCGAGCTACTCAGACAATAATCAGGCAGCTAACAATGGCTGTGGTGGTTGGAATTCCAGTTCGTTCCATCAATCCAATCCTTCAGCCGCAGCCCAGTTCCTTCGAATCAATGCATCAGAATTAGAAAAAGGTACAATTCACACGAAGAGAAGATCCGCTGAAGAGTCAATGGTATTTCAGCAACAGCAACAACCTCATCTTCGCTCCAGCAGCAGTGGAACTACGAATCTATTTCGTACAGAAAAGGCAAGAACCATCAGTGGCCCCGCTGCACTGCCCGATACTCAGTTCCTAGTTTCAGAAAAGGAAAGAGCTCGTTCTGCTCTCTACGAATCTGAAAGTGCCCAGAGTCGTTACGAGGAAGGAGCTGGGGAGTTGGATGATCAGAACCAATATCCGAGTAGCGAAACGTTGGCTGCTGGGGCCAATGGTACAACAACCAGTGTGACAGGAAGGAGTAATAGCACAGGAAGGGATGGTGGGATTTTAGAGAATGAGTTTCAGAATAAATTGGTTCCGCTGCCGATGCCGGAATATGGAGGCTACTATGCAGCACTGAAGGAATTCTTCCCACCGCAACCAGTCGCTCCTTTTCATCGCTGCAATATGGCACTCATGTTCATTTCCGAACTTATCACTGAAGGGACGACCATTGCCTTTCCGCTGGAGGATTCCAAGAAGGAAATTAAGATTGAGTGGTGCAGTGAGTATCTGCCCATTATGCTTCACATGGCTTTTCTGGGTTTGGACCATTTGAGACCACTCATTCATCAACACAGCTACCGATTTCTCATTAATCTTCTCACTGTGGCTGGACATCATAAGAATCATCTTTCAGTCGCAAAGCTTCTGCTCAATCAACAAACCAAAGATTTGAGCATTGGACTTTCACTCCCAACTCTCGGCTTAGCTTCAGTTGACTTTCTGGGTAAGTGCAAAGTGCAATTTACTTTCGATTTCCACTTAGAGACAGTTTACAAAATACGAGGGTCATTCCATTAATTCCTGTGCGTCTTTGAAATGCTGTATATAACTGACAAACGTGAACGATTTGAGCTGAAACCTCCACTACAAGTAGAGTAACAACAAAGCTATTTTGCAGCACAAGATTGGGTAAAAAATGGACAGTTTTTACTACAATTTTAGTCTTACGTGGCGTGTTTTCATAAAAACTTTCAAAATCTCAAAATCTTTGCCTCTCGATATTTTTGTCAATTTTTTTCACACTTGGGCAGATATCAGATATATGGATTCCCATGTTTCTGGTATTCAAAGGATTTTACCAATAAGAACGGACAAATGGATATATTTTTTGTAAACTAACCAAAAGCGATTTTTTAAGTCATTTTTTTAAAAACAAAAACCTATAAAACAGAAATAGCTGGACTTCAACCTTCAACTCATGATTTAAGCATACTCTAAGATTTGTATTGTTTTGGCGGGAGCCATCAACGATTGAGTAAAAACAGTGGTTTTAAGAAATGACAAGAACTTCGGTCTAATTTAAATTGTAATTAAAACAGTCCACGCGGGTATACGAGAGTTACCCTAATTTTTCCAGCTATTTAACTTTACACCTTTCAAAAACGCTCACAAATGAAATAACTAAAAAAAAACAAATTTTAAAAGAATAAATCACAATTACAGAAATTGATCTGGACCTGGATTCCAGTGGATTCGGAAAGTGCTCAGACGTGGATACAATTGCAGTTGGCGGCATAAGTCCGAGTGGACGAAGCCCAAGTCACAGTCCCAAAAGTGAAAGTCCGAGAACTCCTTCAAAACGAGCGCATTCTCCAGCTAATCTCATGCTTCTCATCCCAGATCCACAAGACTATTCAAACTTGCGTAAACCACTGACTATCCAGGACTTGACCGTTTCACTCATCCAATTCCTTGCGGAACACGAACGCCAGCCACTCTGGGCTTGCGAGGATATCACGGCTCGTCTCTGGAACATTAAAAGTGCGAATCAAGTCTTTGCTTTTCTCAAGAACACACTCAAAGTATTCATCAATTCCTTTCCTGCATCCAAATTGGAAACCAAATGGGCTCAAGTTTCACTACAAATCGGACTCGCATGTTCCTCTCGTCACTACGCTGGAAGATCCCTTCAGGCCTACCGAGCACTCAAAGTTCCGCTCATTCAAAGAACTCTCTGTGATATTCTCTCAAGACTTGTAGAAACGGTTGCAGAGCAAGGAGACGACATGCAGGGCTATGTCACTGAACTCATACTGACGTTGGAAACGTGTGTGGAAGCCATTCCTGTGGAACAACCCGATTCCACTGACAATTGGAACACGAGCGACGACAATTACGAAGAAGACGATGCTCTAGACTGTGACACGCTCTACAAAGTTCCGTCTGGTGGAAGAGAAGACAGTTCTAACGGAGACCTTTCACCGCCGCTTCCGCAAATGAGAGCTAGAAGTGGAACGGACAGTTTCGGACAAGAACACAAGAGACCGGCTGACTTGTCGAGGTCACGCTCTGCTCATAGTCTCAGTGGACTTCATAGCGAAGGCGGAAGTGGAGATCAGGACAGTTTGGAGAGAACCATGGGACGGGAGAGCGGAACGGAAGTCATTCCGCAAGTATTCTGGCTCTCGCTTTCACTTCTCGAATCGGACTATGAACACGAATACTTGCTGGCATTGGGCCTACTTGAAAAGGTTATGGAGAGGCTTCCTCTGGATCGCTTGGATTGCCGAGATAAAATTGACCGAATTCAGAGTCAGTTGCAGTGGTCATCCTTTTCCGGTGTCGTTCCACTGCTTCTCAAAGGAATTACAAATCCGAATACGTATGAGCAGGTAAGTATTTAAGTTGCAACAACACTTATGATTTGCCCATTTTTATTCATAATAAAAATATTTAAATCATTTCTACAGAGTTTGTCTGTGCTTTGTCGATTCATTCCATTTCTCGAAATGAGTTTTGTTGATCCAACCGGAGAAACTGGATTTCCGTTGACCGTGATAGCATTCATGCCCTATCTGCTCAGCAACTACGATGAACCGTCGAGCGTCTGTCTTGAGGCTGCACATCTGATAGCTGAGGTAACATAACCTGCTTTCGGTTGGACATTCTATCAGCTTTACTTTTCACCGAATATTGAAAAATATATTTAGCGTTTCAGTTTCTGAGAGTGATATTATCATTTATAGGTTGCTGCAGAGAAATTGGATTGTGGAAGTCAACCGCTCCAACACTTGGCGACCGTGATGACGCTCTACAGTCGTCGAAGTTTTAGTAAAGAAGCGTTCCAGTGGAATAAGTGTGTGATAAAATATTTGTACGACTCATATGCTCACTTGGCTCCATTGCTCCTCGGCTGTCTTCTCGACGTATTAGAAAAAGGTCCAACTTACATTCAGTCAGCCACTTTGACCATTCTTCACTGCTCCTTCAGCTATGTGGACTTCACAACGGTTGGAATTGTCAGTCCGGAACTGTTGCGGGCGATACAGAAGCATCTTGATGTAAGTTGGCCAGAAGTTCAGGTTGATTGCATGCTTGAAAAATCTGACATCTTTTCTTCAAAATTCCTTGTCTTTACCTTCTCCTCTACTTCTCTTCCGTTGTATACCTTTCTCCTTCTCCTTTTTATAAATTGTGGAAATGTGTCGCTGTGGTCTATCGCCGAGATGAATCTTCGCAACACACGCTTTTTGTGGACATGTCCGCACACCAAAACCTAACCTAACGTAAATGCATAATTTACCCAAGTCATCCGGCAGTGTGTATCCTAATCCTAACCCATCTTAAAGCAATGGAAGCTAGTCATTTTGCGGTGAAACTAAGTTATTTCGCGATGAAGAGAAAGTAAGTTTTGGTGAAGTTAGTTATTGTGGGGTGAGTGAGAGTATGAAATACTTTCAGTGAAACTAACATAATACATTTTTCTAAAATAACGAAATTCGCGTAATGCGATTTTCCGCGTCTTGGTCGGTTTTGCACTGGTTTAAATGCTTACACTTGTATTGAAACAAAGTACGTTGCTCAATTGTTTGTGAGATTAGGCTTTATTCATTGTTCAGAGTAAATTCCATTCCGAGCATAATCTAATCGAATGTCGGTTAAGTTATGCCATAGTGCTTCATTATGATGATTTTCGACTTCGACTTCTTCTCAATTTCGATAAGAAGGATATGGTCCCATGTACTAGCTTTCCTTAGGCGGGAGCTCCTCCATCAGCCATACTGGTAGCTGCAGCCGTGTCGCCTTCTGTAAATATATAAGAAAACATAATTAATCGCATGTCAAACAGTACATTCTATTGTGTATTGTACGGCTTCTCGCATCTAAATATAAGTTATGTAAAGCGAAAAAGGCAATACCGTCATTCCAATCGAATATGATACGACATATACCATACATCATGTTACAGGAGTAACAGTGAAACCGCGAATGACTTCAAGTGAAGGTCATTGACCCCAATGAACAAATGAACAGGAATTGTAAAGCTTACCCATAGGCATAGCCTCGCCCTCGCCTTCGGCCGCAGCCTTCTTCCCACAGCATTGACCCATATCGACCTGAACCAGCTGTAACGACAAAGAGAAGCATAGGATTAGTACATGCGACCAAAACAGAAGGAAAATCTAATCCCTCGAACATTTAAACTTGTCGTTTGCAAAGCCAAAACTGACTATCTTTGACATTAGCTTAGCACGAATTGCTATTACGATTAATATCGTACGATTGAGCTAAGGTTAATTAGTTTTACTAACATCATCATTGTGTAAATTAAAATTGAACTTACCGAACTTTGGGAGAGCCTGAGAAGGGCAAAGTTACCAAATAAGTCCAAAATGAGTTTTGCTGACGAGAGCAGATCACAAAGTACGTCCTTCCTTGTCAACGGCTCAACGACTACTGAGAGGAAGAGAAAGACTCACCTTGCTAGTAGTGTTGCATTACACAAAAAAGCGGCAATTTTAAATCAACATAACAAAACTGCCCATCGGTTGCTATGATGATTGACGATGAAAGCTATGCAGCTTTCCTCCTTTTTGTCAAAGCGCTGACGTTAAGATAAAATATTTTATTATGAATCAATCAGACAAATCTTTCATTTTATCGCTCTGGATATCGCACCCGGTAAATAGCCCGGTGGAGACCAGTCTGATTTGGCCTGGGTGACCATATCTGAATCTTGCCAAAGCAGTAGTTTTGGAGTAAATTCCTAATCCATATATTTTAGTGAAGAAGTCCGTATCCAATTAAGAGCTCGTTGAAAATCGTATCTTCGTAAATATTAATTCTTTAAATCGTAAAAGAAACTTATTAGGAAAATCACACACTTTCGAAAATAAGTTTTTTCGATAATTCTAGTGAAGCGGTCAAACAGAAAACTGAAAGTAAATGCGGTGGCAAGAAAAGGAGTAATACATTTCTATCAAATTGTCAGTTTTACGCCAAGTATAGTCAATTTTAACACGCAGAAAAACTACCACGACTCGGAAGAGTCCGTGCATGTTTCTGATTTCAGAAAATTTTGACATTTGGTTGATGCAACTCGCCACGAATCTTCAATGAATCTAATTTACCACCATGGTACGTGGTCAACAACGTATTTATTTACATTTTTGGATAAAGAAAACTAATGGAAAAGGTTGGTTTGTTAAGGAAGAAGGCGCCGCATGCAATTTTTTTTTACAAATAGAGTTTAAGCGTCGATTTGATGTACTTTTTGCTACTAGGCAGTACTTTGTTGTAAAGCATACTTAAGCAGTACTTTTGTCTAAGGCAGTATGAGCCTCTTCAAAGCAGTATAGAATACTGCCGAAAGCAGTAGATATGGTCGCCCAGGATTTGGCTGAAAATTGGCACAGTTCTCCGATGATCATTCTGAACATTTAGTGTAGGGTTCATTCGAATTTCGGTTTAGTAGGTTAATCGCTAACGACCGCCTTTTTGAAGACGTGAAATAAGTAGAAACCAGTCCGATATGACTGAAAATTAGTACACTTGTTCCATAGAGCATCAAAACAACTTTTGTTTATGGGTATGTTCGAATTTCGGCTTGGTTTGACTGATTTCAATTTTTAAAGGATTCAATGATAGATTGGAAAAAACCCAATTGACAACACTTTTATATTTACGAAATTGAGACAAAGAACGAAGCTACCGCCTGATTGGCAACAATCGTATATCCTGAATGGCAACAGCCTTGAATTTCAAAGACTGAATTGGCAACATTGAAGAAATTGAAGAAGTTGACTGAATTGGCAACAAAAAGTGCTTTTGCCAATTGATTTGGTGCCACTATTTTTTGTTGCCAATTGAGTTTAAAAGGTGTTGCAATTCTATCGGTTTCCCTTTTAAAGATGGCGGCCGTTAACGGTCAAACCAAGCCGAAATTCGAATAAAATCTTAAACATTTGTTTGAAATAGGCCAGCACTCTATCCTAAGAATTAAGATAGGCGCGATAAGACAATCCCAACCATAAGCACTTGCCAAATTTTGTAGCTGGTTAATGCATATCATAGGGGTTATAAAGTGTGGCAAGTGAAGTTTGATTCCTAGTTACCATATTTTAAACCATGAATATGTATGTACTTACGGGTTAAAAATGTGTAAGGTGGAATTTGATGACCACTTGCCACATTCCATGGCATGTATATGCACGGGTTATACAATGTGACAAGTTGAATTTGACTTCCGCTTGCCACATCCCATGGCATGTATTTGCTATCTTATGGGCTGCCAAGTGTGGCAAGTATAATTTGAAGCCCACCTATAACATTAGATCCAGTATAGATCTCTATTATACTCACTCGTCGGGTTGGTGTGACTCCGTGGAGTTGTGGAGTCCTTCGCAATAGATGGCGGATGCTCTGTCAACTATCACATTATATAGCATGAATATGTATACTTTATGCGTACAAAATGTGGCCTTACTTTAGTTAAAAAAAATTAAGTTTACGGAAATAACGAATTCTCCTTTTTCCTTCCTTTCTCCTGTTTATCTTCTCATACTCTAATTAATTATGATGTTATGTCAGATTTTCCTGCCTATTCTTCAATTTTTTAGAGAGATACAAAAAGTTTAAATAAAACATTTCGTAGACTGCACTGATATCATGTTTTCTCTTTTCCAGGGTCCTCATTGGCGTGAATCACTCCGAATTTTGAAATTAGTTGTGACCAGATCCTCCTACCTGGTTGCACCAGCACCTCAACCGCCTAGCTCGTACGCGGGTAACTCAGGACCACCCTCAATGGCTTGGGATTCAGTCAGTACAAGTTCCTCAGCCTTCTCCACTGATGTTGAGCTCTCATTCAAAAAGGAGTTGCCTGGCCGAACAATGGAATTTACTTTCGATGTTTCTCAAACCCCGGTAATTGGTCGACGTCATCCCAACACCACTTCTGAGCCCATCACTTCTCGTTTGAATATCGGAGGTCTTCATCAACGCTCCGGCTCCATTGGAGAAATGGGAGTGAATACAGCAAGCAGTGGAATTATTCAATCCGCGTGGAAGCGACCGTGGCAGTGTCAGAGCCGTGTTCGAGAATGTCTCGTCAGTGTGCTGAACGCATGTGGCCAACGCGTTGGGCTTCCCAAGAGTCCTTCGGTAAATGATTCCGCCAGGCTCCCTTCTCAAGTAGTTTCTTCGGTCCGTTCTCGTAGTTTCTATTATTTCTGTGGTGTTGTCTCTGTCTGTATTGCAATCATATTATTCCATCATTTCATTTCAAATCATTTCTCTTTAGTTTGATGTAGCTTTCGTCCTATCTGTTTACGTAGTGCCATTGTCCAATTCCTCAGCAAATAAAATACTTGGTTCCTTCCCTACAGGTCATATTCAGTCAGAGTTCGGAATTGCTCGAACGACAAAGCAGCGTGGCCTCTTCTACGGAAGAAGTGTCTGTTGCCATCAATGATGGTTCAGGAGCCAGTAGATTTGAGGAAGGTTCTGCAAGTGACGCCCACTTCCGCGTCTTCCGTGACTTTGACTTCCTGGAGTACGAACTCGAATCCGTTGACGGAGAAAGCAGTGACAACTTCAACTGGGGCGTTCGAAGGCGACCGCTCTCTGAACTTGGTACGGAACCGGAAACGGAAGGAGAAACTGACAGTGACGTACTTGGTGGGAAGAATGTACATTCCTCCGCTTCTCAGTCTAGCATTGAGCAAGGAACGGTCGTGCCGCAGAGTCCATCGAATCTTCGTCGTCCCTCTCAAATGGGAATGGACATTGGGGCTGGCTACATTCATATTCATCATACGGAGGAATCCTCGGATGACGATGATCTGGGCTTGTCTCCATTGGACGAAGTCGTGCCACAGCTCCAAGGAATAATATCTTCTGACCCACCAACACCTCAGCCTCATTCTCTCACAATGATGGAAATTGCTTCATCCTCTCAAATCTCATCTCCTGCTCGCTCTCGACGACTTTCTGACACGAGTATAGATTCCAGAAGTGAGGACGAGAACACGCCCTCCAACACGTCTCCGCATGAGGAGCCGCACATTGATGAAGAAGCTGAAGCGGATCTTGTCCCAGAAACGGATTCTGCTCATGGAAACCCGGAGACGGAGGACACTGACGTAGTTGAAGAAGATGAGCAACAGGAAGCAGATGAGTCAATCGTTGGAGCGGCTGGAATCAATTTTGAACTGCGAAGTGCGGATGATGTTCAGGACAAGCCGAGCCTGTATCTTTTGTATGGGGATTCCCAATGACTATAGGCTTGCACGTAGTTTAGAGAAAGGCTCACCATCTGAATCTTAAAAACTGCAGGCTTTTTTAACATGTCTCGGATTCCGCACCGATATCAGATGGTGAAGCACAGTGATTTGTATCGTGGACACAAAGTCACATGAGCGAGGGACGAATTACGTCACGTCGATGTCATGTGTCATGTATACGAAGTCTATCTTTTGTATGGTGATATCTCTAGACTGTAAAAACTGCATTTCTTGGTAGTATAAAAGTAGGATAAGCTTCTGTAATTCGTAATTAAGTTGAAGGCTGTACTACAGTTACCATTTTTAGACTAATTTAAATTGCATGTGTTCCAGTTTCGTTTTCAGGAATCGAGTAAAGAACGGACGTGAACTCCAGTGCTTGACAGACATGTTTATTCAATTACATCTTAGTAGTTCACCTTCCTATATACTCAATACTTAAGAAGGTAACACAAGTTGGAGTATAGGAAAAAGAGGTGAATTAAATGCTGGATCATTTTTTTTTGGTATGTTCTGTTCATTGTAACTATCGCTATGGTATTTATAGACGAATCTTGATTCTACTCCTATGCTAGCTTGCTCGTACTGTTCGTTCATGTGATTCTTTGACAGTTCTGGAAATTAAAAATTGGACTACAAAGTACGCCTACATTCTATTCTTTGGCATTGAATAACTCATTTCATTTAGTTTAATTAGTGCGAAGTAGTTCATCGTGTACGGACGCCGTCGCTGGCTTCACTTTCGTGTACTCCTAGTCCTAAGTCCGCTTTTGTTTGAATTTTATTCATTATAATATAGTAAGAAGGTACATTGAAATCAAACTAAATCACTAATTGCAAGCGTTCCGAGCTCAGGAGAACAGACTAAACCTCATTAAATTAATCAGTGATATTCGAAGAGTGCCGGGCTTAGTTAATACTTGTCTGAAAGTTAGTGAAACATTTTGCATGCGGAGATGCACTCTTAAATACAGATTCTGAATACGCTAGTCGCTTCCATTCCGCCTCAAATACTTCTTCCCATGAGATATGAACTCACTCTCAGCCTTCCGCTCTACGGCTACGGCTACCAAAATATCGTTCTAGAATAGGAAATAAATCTTCTTCATTTTGTGTAAGGCTCTTTCTCAGTAGTTCTGGCATTTTGGTGACGTTCTTGCTCGTACAGGCAGGTTCTGAGGCTGTTCACATCTTGGGAATAGGTCCACGTTGAGTGAGACCTTCGAAGCGCTTAAACGTGTAGTTGATAAAAACCCAGTCACTGTAGTTTGCTTCTGAACTACCGCTGCTTCCTTCTTTTCCATCTTTTGCTGCTGGAGCAGCTAAAGTAGGATAAACAAAAACTAATTAGTTTCTTAAGGTTCTTTAAAGATTCTACGAAAGACTTCATTAAATTGGCCGTAAACTTACGCAGCTTCAAGTCCACATCTGGAAAATCATCGAAATTGGAAGTGTCATCTATGGATTGAACTTGAACGGGAATAGCAGCTGGTCTCTCCCGTATATGCTCCCAATCCACACCTTTGAAAAATGGGATTGACTTCAGGTCATCCATTCCTTGTTGACTTCCTAGCCGTTTCTCCGCCTCACAACAGAACCTGTTCCACACAAATTGAAGTTATAGCGTATCGCATAGCTTACTCTACTCACAAAGAGTATATGCATATCTAGTCACTAGTATAGGTATTATATGTATATGTTTGGACCAAAAACTACCAATGCCCGATGCCCGATTAGTGCGTCAAAATTTTGGAATATTGCAAAATCCACAAGCAAACAAGACGTAAACAAATAATATGGACATATTTTGAATGTATTAGGTTTGCTAACTAAAACGCCCTCGACTATAATCGTTCTAGAATTTTGAAGACTTCTGTTGGCAACAAAACGTATCAAACCTAATTTCGCCTCTGCTAAATACGTTTTGCTATATTTAATTATCTCGAATAGGTTCATTAAAGTTGAATAACAAGTCTGACAGAGATAAAAATTTGAATTTCAGTAATAAATTATTTCGGACTATGGTAGTTTCTCGGCCGTTTTCGGGCTCTGGTGTTTGTTATTAACGTTTCATATTGCATCGCGGAACTCACCGTAGCACAGCATGTTTAGCTTCTTCAGAAATGGGCACTTCTGGCGGAAATGTCAAAGTCTCTCGCCAACTCATGACTTTTCTATACGTCTCCTGAGGATTCTCACTGCAGAACGGAGGATATCCTATTGCAAAATATAAACTACTTTAATCTCATAAACGCTTCGACAATAACCTCTAAAATGTTAAGCGCCAAGCAGATTTGTTTAATTTCTGCTTGGTTCAGGATTTGGGTTGAAGTCAATTTTATAGAACAGGTTGTAACCACACATTGTGTCCAGCCACTCAAAAACGGACATTTGGAAGCGGTTTTGGGTTCGCTTCTACTTTTTGATCGTTTAGGTTACGTTAGGTTATGCTGGAAACGCGCATTGATAAATTTTGCTTGGGTTAATTTTAGGATTAACGAAATGTTGGATGGTTACATTACAATGTGAAATTACAGCCTATTCCATAATCTTTACTTTAATCCAGGATTTGAGACTAACCTATTAACATTTCATACATGATGACACCTAAACTCCACCAGTCACAGGCTGAGCCGTATCCAGTTTGAAGAAACACTTCAGGAGCAATATAGTCCGGAGTTCCAACTGTGCTATAGGCCAAGGCCCTCCTATTCTTCTTCCAACTCTCAGCCCGTCTTTTACTATCCAAAGGACTCCAGTTCCCAGCAAAATCAGACGGTTTAGCCTGACTCAAATCTCGATAGAATTCCGTCCGATGAGATTTCTTGAGTCCTGTACAGAGACCAAAGTCGGAGAGCTTGATGTGACCTCTGGCATCCAGAAGCAGATTATCTGGTTTAATATCACGATGAATGAAGCCGAGACGATGAATGGAATGGATTGCCAGGGCTGTTTCCGCTATGTAGAACTGTGTCACTTCTTCAGCCAGTGTGTCCTTCTTCATGAGAAGTGTCATCATGTCTCCGCCTGGAAGGAACTCCATGATCAAGTAGAGGTTGATTGTATCTTGGAAACTGTAGTACATCTTGACAACCCACTGATGGTCTGCCTCGACTAGAATATCTCGTTCTGCTCGTACATGAGCCACTTGCTCCTTCTCCACCATGTCTGCCTTCCGTAAAATCTTCATAGCATAAACATGACCTGTGTCCTTCTTCTGAACTAGCCGAACTTCTCCGAATGCTCCACGCCCAATTACTTTCAGGGGTTCAAAATCTTCTACACCAAGTCGAGCTCGTTTCAAACGAAGGAACTCCGTCTCACGTTGACTATGCTGAGTTCTCTTGAGCTCCTTCTGCTCTTCAGACAAGCCTTTCATGGATTCCTCTAGACGATTGAGACGCTGTTGTCTTTCAAGATGCTGAGCTACCAAGTTACTGTAGTAGTTCTCGAGGGTCACTTTTGCCTTAGTTGCTTTGTCGAGTGTGTGACCACTGAAACGAACATTGCACTGCGGGTTCAGGAGAAGATTATGACGTTGAAATAAGGCAGCAGCTCCAGTTGGGCCGGCGGAACCACTGGGTGCTCCGCCGTTCCCAGAAGGCTGCATATCTCCGCCTCCAGCCGAACCTGGCTGATTCCGCCCGTCGCCGCTATTTGACTGTGGCCCACCTCGCTCTCCACCGGCAGCTGTCATTGCATTTTCTAAAAAGGTACATGACACAATGTTAGTTAAGGGCAGAGCCATGTCACTGGTACGGCGAGTTCTATCTCTCAGCTTCCAAATTCCAAAATGAATCCCATTCACAAGTATTGCTCAGTGCTCAAGACTCTCAAATCAAAGACTCATTCGTGCATTGGTTCGGTGCTTGACTTGATTAAAATAAAAATTCATAAATGTATGACTCACAAAGCAAGCCGAGTCTGTGACTGTTGACATGCTTTACATTATGATGCATGAATATCCCGTTGTGTTCTCAGAATCTAAAAATTGTGTTTAAAATGTTCAGAGCTTGAACGGCACGGTACTCTTGTCATTTGTCGAATTACCGACATGTTTCAGTTCAAAGCGAGAAGAACATCAGTATTCAGTATGTTTTAAACTACATCATTTATTTATTAAAATGAATCTGTGGTCATGTTGATACAGTCTAGACCATGAACGAAGTCATAAGGTTTCCAGTTTGACTGTTGCATCAGTATCATAAAACTCATTAAAAAACTAAAGTCTAGATTGTATTTCACAGTGCATTTGAGTTGAACGGAGAAATGGACCAACCTGGTATCGTCGGAAGTTAAGAGACAAGTGATGAATCAAAGAATCAATGATTAGAGAACAAAGGCTATTTTTTTCTCCGTTGACAACACGACACCTGCACAGTAGGAAATATTGGGCAGGTTCCCAAGAATTCCATAAACAAAGGGCAAATTGATTGTAAACAGTCCGAATGAAAAATGAGACGTGTTTATTGTTATTTCACTGGTTCCAAGAACGTAGTAATGGTACGTGAGTTCCTATACTCGTCAAGGGGAACTGGATCGATTGTATGTAGTAGAAGCTCGTGATGTCACCACAATTAGTTGTTATAAGAAGAATGTGGAGTCACATGAAGCCTAGCCCCAGAATTTAGTGTCGATGATGTAATTAAAAGGTGGACGAGGAGAAGCATAGGGTCTTTGATTAGGATTGGGTGGGTGTTATATTACATTTTATCTAACTTTTACTCTCCTATCAGCAGTCCTGGCTCAGAGCAATGTACAATATGCGAATAATTCATACGTAGTGGTACCAGAAGGGAGAGGTACGAGACCAGGGGGGATACAATGCAAATGCAAGGAACTTTGCCACTCTGATTGAGACTTCTACTACCAATGTCTTCAAAGTCATAAGCTCAACTTTGGGAACGGATGAAAAGGTGCAAATTCCCTTGATTCTGATGGAAAGGATACTATGTATAGTACCTAAACCCAAAGGATATCCTTGGCCATACGGAATCAGTAATCAGTGGCGTAGGAATCGCTGAATGATGAAAGGGTTTCTACATCCAGTTTATGAAATCAATCTAGTTAAACCTGAACAACCCCGTTTCGCAACTGCATAAGGATTTTCTTAATGCTTCTTCTATATCGACCAACTTGCAATTTCTGCTCGCAGCCGCTAGAGTGACTTTAGCGAACAATCTGCCCAGTCCAACACAGCTTGTCGATAGTTTATTGGCAAAACACGGTTAACGAAACGCAGAATGGCAGAAAAGTTTTTTGAAACTTAAACCTAATTAACTAGGAAATATCGGATTATTTATCCAAAATATGTTTTTGGTAGTGAGGCCGCTAATAGTCGCCTAAAACCTGCTTAAATTCGAGGGCAAAGGCGAAACGAAGGGACGAATAGATCAATTTTCGGCGAATACATTCGTCTAATGTTCACCCTAGAAGATTCCTGCTCGTAGCGAATAAAATCAGTGAATATTAGGCGAATATTCGTTCTGCGGTGCAAAGGTTACAAGGGCGAATATTTGGTATTTGGTGAATACTGAAAAAGCGCTATTCAAGTTTTGAATAATTATTACAAGGAAGTTCGTTTAACAAAATGGGCTGGAAATAATCCTTGCTACTTTAGCGAATTTTGAGTATTTAACGCGCTAACCTGCAGGAAACGGAATTAAAGACGAGCCCCATGCCCAGTCCCATGAAAACAAAGAACCCAAGTTTCTGTGAAGTCTGAGGTCGGCACTGCGTGAAGTGGTTAAGCATAGCCGACGAGGATAGTATTGAAAAAAGGAACACTTCGGGAGAAAGGTAACAGTAGAAAGGTGACCCGCCTCTATGGCGCATGTACATGTACGGTCTTATGCACAAAACACCGAGCAGAATAGCTCCAATGTCATTACACTGTGTCTTCCACTACACTGTGTATATGACACTACAAGGCAAATGCTTATTTTAAAAAATGAACCACCGCCAAATTCTCTCTTACTTTGTCTCATAAGATTCGGAAAGAGTTTCTTTAGGGAGAATCTTGATTTCGATTTCTTTGGACTGGATTCGGGTGAATTTTCCTTGGACGAAGCGTCGTTTCCAGAATTATTGACCTTATCCTTTCTAAACAATGACCTTCTTCGTTTATCCTTTGATCCAAGACTCTGATTAGACTTGGAAGATGTCGTGGACTCGTTGAGGTCAATCGTGATTTTTACTTTATCCATCTTCGAATGCTGCATCGTCTGGACTTGCTTACTGTCTTTATGCGGTCCCATTCTTGCACCTGAAGTTAATCAAATATATTTTCAGCATTATTGTTATTCAATGTACAGAGATTAATAGAACTAAATAGAATTATCAATAAAATTATTAAATTGTAGAGCAGGTGAATGGTATAACTAAAGACTGAAGCGACAAACAGCGGGGCTAAGCAAGATACACGAAAATGTATTTTGAAGATACCTTGTATCTTAGAAGCAAAACAATAGTCTCAAGATACAAAGAAAAGATATACTTTTGGCCATGAAGATACCATCTTGAAGATACATACAAAAGTACCATAAACAGTACTCAAGATACTCAAAATACCAATTTGTGCATAAAATTCACATTGTGTCCAAGATACACAGTACAAGATACTTTCATGGCCGCAAGATACAAGACATAGAAGTAAAGATACAGTTTTAATATACATTATCCACAGTATACTTGTATCTTGTCCAGCAATGCGAAGCAGCGGTTAAAACGAAGTTTCATTTAACATTTGCCCTCGTAATAGCTTTGGGATTTCCCGGCCTATGTCTCACTGTCTGAGTATAAATATCGGTCGATTAGCCATGTAAAAATATGTCAAAAACGAAAGAAACGTCAGGTCATGTCATATCTTGAGTGTACCAAAAGTAGTGCCTACCCAGACGGTAGATGTTCCTGGGTTGCTTATCAGAACAACTTGCTACATGGAATTGTCAACATAGTTTTCTTCCATAATCTACATACATATGTAACCCTGTAGTGCCAAGTCAAATCCTAGCTAAAAATATTTTCCCAAGGTTTGGGAAAAATTGTCGGAATTTGAATTAAAAAAAAAATATAACGACGGTGTTTCCGTTTTAAGGGCCTTTAAAAGTATATAAACCATAAAAAAGACAAAATGCGCTTAAGCATAGTCTATTTTCAGTTCGAGACTGAGTAAAGACTTAACACCTAAGTCATGTGTCCAGCAATTAAGGTGTAACTGCAACAGGCCACAGCGCAAATAGGAGTAACCTATTTCATACTGTAGGCAGCGCATACTACGTTGCTTTTGCCGCTGGGCCGGCTGGGTGTGTTTGATTTCAAAATAGTCGACAGACTCGAATACTAAGCTGAATATGAGTCGAAACCAATCAAGGTGTATTTTGGTCCAAGTTTCGACAGCGAAAAATCTACAAGAAAACATCGTTGCAAAAAGATATTGCGAATTGCGATGGCTGTAACTTTTCTTGTAGTCAACCAGGTATCGCAAATCGAAAAGGCCAAATTCGTAGCGTTTGGCTATTATGTCAAACAGGAGGGGACAAGTTCGTAAAAGCGAATGTCATCGATCAGCAATAGCAATATCATACATGAGATGCCATTTAGATACGCTGCTATATCTGCAGCATATCTGAATCCGATTTCTGGATCTGAAACTCGACATTCTCTCCTCTCCTTCTACACCGCATTAAAAACTTCAACCAAAACCAAAACGATCATTTTGACTGATTTGTGATTTAACCTTAAAATGGTGATTAAAGAAGAGGCCAGTCACTGATACAACTGGTTGCAATGCAAGGCAGAACGCTGGCCGTTGAACGTGGTGTGGTTTTGGTACTTATCAAAATTAAATCGGCTTCCAATTTCAAAGTTGCATGGATGTACGACAGGGAAATCTGAAATAAAGTGCAACAAACACGTTTTATATACAAATGAACTGCTAAAGTAAATGGAAGATGTCCATCAGTTTCTTTCGGAATATCAGATTTTCATTTAACATCATGTTTGTATATCGTCTTGTAATCAAATGTGTATTATGCAGGCTTCTTGCCACCTTGTTGATAATATTTACGTTTTCGTGTTTGACCCCAGTTTTCTTCTGGGTTCTGGGCTCGGAAAAAGCCATCCGTCCATGACCATTGCCAATGCCTTCCTTTGTCCTATAACATCCTACCAGAAAAGCTCTATGTTGTATTTACAAATCAAAACGCTGGAATTCTGGACCCAAGACTCACGTTAATATATGATCTAACAGATTCTTCCATGTTTGTCTAATCATTTGTCATTGGCAAAATTTTAGGTTTAGGTTCTATGTGCAATGAATTTCACGTGCTTGCACCTACTCCTCACTACGATTGTATTGTATGCTGAACACTCTTTCGAAACTGAAATAAAACACAAATGAAATCAAAATCCATAGTTTCCTACACCCTGTCCATTCCGGTTGTTCATTTAGCCCGAGATCAAAATGGCGTCAAAATAGGTGACATGACACATGATGAGCAGTTGCACAAGGCTGCTCCTGTGTCCTGTGGCAAATGGGCATGGGCATACACGTGTGCATACCAAATACCCGTCAAACGTCTGCGACAGATGAATGCCGAAGGAACAGGGCAACATCCAAAATTCCTTTCACATTCATACATCATTATGCTTGAGGAGCTAAAGCTACCTCCCCAGGAAAACGGTCAGGTATGCCATACCACAGCAACAGTGCTGACCAATTCATATTGTAGAATACTGTCAACTGTGCACTGGGTCTAATAATTTAACCTGGTATCCAGAGTATACTCTTCTAATTTAGTTTCCCGCAAGTCCCACGGACAATAAATAAACATAGGATGGATACGGATGTCAAAGGTCACTTTTCCTTCTTTTATCTGTAGTAACCTCTCTTAAAATGATATCTACCTTACCTTACCTTATTTTTTGAAGTGAACTTAACTATGATGGGAGGGAATAATAGCAGCTTTTTCTCTTTTCGGATCCCTGGAGTGGACAGACCACGGACAGACTCTTGACTTGACGTTGACAACCTGAATGATGTTGGCTGTTTGTTGTAGACTCAGTCCTTCACTTGGATTGTTGACCTCTCTGACCGCACTATCCATTCCATGCATTCACAGTAAGTAGTCGCAGTCATAGTCAATAGTGTGTCAAGGGTATTGTCCGTTGTCCGTCATCCGTTCCGTAGATGCAGCTAGCTGCTGCTCGTCTTCCATGCATTCCCATGAAAAATTGCTTGCCACGTGCTATCAAGCCAGAATTTGAACCTTAGCGCAATTTTGGCAAAGTAGTAGTGCTTGTATTTCGTCGACCAGCCGGCTGACTTTTCTTTTTAGTGTATTTGACTAAGACTAGGCCTGTCCATATCTCCGTTTTTACATGTAAGAAAGTGAAGCCGAGAGTTTTGAACTTTTCTCTCCCAT
>JAQFXZ010000152.1:0-28910 GCA_034694025.1 Ceratophysella scotica | reverse complement strand
ACAGATGCCTCTTCCGCGTTTCTAAAGAAGCAGAAGACATTCAATTAAAGCCATGTTACATACAAACCTGTTAATATGATTTTTCATATAAAACATGTCTTGTTAATTACCCATAAGTCTATATCTGTTTCTATCTTGCGATTTATGAAACCGCGATGTTTACATGAAGTGTGGTTATAGCTGAAGCAATTGTTTCGGATTTTCGTTGTAGCAGATGTAAAATGGTACTAAATGTCAGAATATTTTTCGTTACTCCCTGTTTATATATGCTCCTGGTGTAGCGCAAAACCGCTGCAGGTGGTTTGGCTCGAGATGCCTGACTTGCGCCACGTACAAAAAAAGCGTAACATACGGACAGACAGACAGACGGACAGACAGACAGGAGGATTACATAAGCCCTCGGCTTGGGAAAGCCAGGTCTAATAAACCTCATGCATTTACGGCTATAGCCGTATTGACTATAGTCAATATTCAGAATGACTACCCAATATGCACTGCACAATGGCTAGTCAATATTCAGAATGACTACACAATATGCACTGCACAATGGCTAGTCAATATTCAGAATGACTACCCAATATGCACAACGGCTAGTTAATATAATAGCTGGTCAATATTTAGAATGACTAACCAATATGCACAATAGCTAGTCAATATTCAGAATGACTACCCAATATGCACAATGGATAGTCAATATTCAGAACGACTATACATGTTGCACAATGGCTAGTCAAATGAATATTCCATAGCAGCTACTGTATTTCTGATAAACATATTCGCTAGCCGTTTTGAATACTGGCTAGTCATTATCCCCATTGAAATCTCTGGAAAATCGCGAAAGCATGATGACAATGAGAATGATGTAGATTGACAATGTTAGCCAATGTACAATTAATTATCAATTTTATTGGCTGATGATCGAAATATACATAATTAGTTATGCAATGGTTTAGCCAGTCATGCAAAATTTCAATTTACTTAGTATCTATAATTTGTCGATCAAAATGGTTCATAGTTCGTCCGTGATTTGGTATTTCATTTCATACGCCGTGCCGTTGATATTAAAATCTCAAAAAAAAATGACATCGTTACGCATAACATGCAGATTTGTAAATTACATTCAATTACATATTTAATTACAGAGAAATAATTGGAGAAACACCGCTACACTCTCTCATGATCCCGGGTACACATAATTCAGGAAGTTGGAAGGAATACGACGGTCCGAATTCAGATACGGTATTTCTTCGGTATCTAGTCAAGTAAGCGCCACGCAAGAACCCCATGAATCCAAATCGAATCGTGACCTTGACCTGATCTTTGACTTTTTATTTACTATAGCCAAGACGAGTCCGTATACAATCAGCTAGTCCATGGAATCCGCTACTTGGACATTCGAGTGGGCTACTATTCGTCAGGCACGGAGAAGTTTTGGGTTAATCATAATTTTTACAGAATGCGGCCCTTGTCCTCCCTAGTCAACGATGTGAAGCGATTTGTTCAGGATACCAATGAAATCATTATTCTGGACTTTCATCGGTTTCCGGTTGGTTTCGACGGAAGAAGAGATCGACATAACATGTTGGTCGAGTATCTGAATACAGAGCTGGGACGCTACACAGTTCCTTCAACTCTTTGGCCAAATGCTACCCCAAATGACATTTGGGTCACTAATAAATCACTCATTATTTCATACTCGGACACACGGACAGCCCAACAGTATCCCAATCTATGGCCGCCTCTTCCGCAGGTAAGACTAATTCAAGTCGCGCTATTCTATACGAGGGTTGTTTCATTAATTTTGAGAATTGTTTGAAAAGCTGTGAAACAGACAAAAATGAATGAATTGGGCTGAAACTTTCACCACACTTAAAGTAATACGTAATACCTAAGTTTTTATTACAATTTTAGTCTGATTACGCCCTTTTTCATTAAAAAATCCAAAATTTCAAAATTTTTGCCTCTGTATATTTTTTGCCAATTTCCACACTTGAGCAGGACTACCATGATTTTGGTCAAAATTTCAAGAGATTTTACTAAGCAGTGCGGATGGAAGGAATTTATTTTACAAATCAAATCACACAAAATCGATTTTTTTTTTGTCATTAAAAAAAACTGTGAAACTCAAGCAACTGGACTCCAACTCATGAAAATTGAAAGCATATTTTAAGAGAATGCATTGTCTTCACGGTAGCAAACCAACGATTACTGTATTAATTGAAAAATGAAACAATAAAAACAGACCTTAGCAAAAAATTGTTCAGAAAAATTAGGCAAATTTTCGACAAAATTGGAATAAAAATTTTCCATATGGATATTTTTACCAAATTTTTTGCTGCAATGCAACTCAGGTATCACTTTACATGTGAAAGTTTCAGCCCAATTCATTCATTATATCCTTTTTACAGCTTTAAAAAAATCAAAATTAATGAAAAATCCCTCGTATAACGGGTAAATGACCAAAAAGTACCAAATATGACCTATTCTATTCCAGGAATGGGGCGACAAGCGAAATCTTCCAGAACTGAGGACCTTCCTGAGTGAAGCGGTCAAAAAACGTGGTGGAAAAGGTCAAATATGGGCAGCAATGGCAGAATTTACACCCAAACCTCTGGACATTGTCCTTCGACCCACACAAGGACTTCGGAATATGGCTCAAACAGTTAATATTCCAATGACGTATTGGTTCCAGGATAAGTACTGGTTCTCAAAATCCAATATAATTGCTACAGACTTCTTCCTCGGGAACAATGTCGTACAAATGAGTATTAATTCTAATTATAAGAGAGCCAAGTGTATCTAAAAAATCCTTGGGCATTGGGCTTCAAGCATTGTCGCTCCCCGGTGAAACCAACGTGCGCATATCATGAATGACTACGCTAAACGTATTCTTTACCATTCATATTCCTCTTTCGCTAATTGTTATGTTACCTGTTATTGTTATCTAATTTTTATTACACTGTTTAACTACTAAGTAGAGCTTAGATCTCAACTACACTCGGCTGAATGAAAATCCAGAAATTAATTCAGATTCTAATGACATGCCAGGCCAGATTTATTTCAGTAGCATAAACAAAATCCAAAGTTTGGTATAGTAGTATAAGTAGAGTAAGAAGATCCGCATCCGCATCCCTAATTCCGGATGGGATAAATTCTAAAATTCTGCAGACGGGCGAATCATGCATCATACCGTGATCCGTTATGTGCTGCTGCTGTGATGAATCGAGGGGGTTAACTTACAAAAGCACTGAAGCAAGCCAGTTTACACTGTGTTTAAAGAACATAGTCCAACTCGTAACGAATGAATTGATTCTTGGAGTCATTGGGTACACGTGGGTAGCCAATCACGAGTGCGTCCTGTCCACCGATATACAGAGAATTGTATATTTTCCAGTACACGTCCCTCACTTTTCTCGCCGGGTGAAACAGACCCTGGAAATAACAAAAGACAGGAAGTTGGTCATTATGAATTAGTCAGATCGGATTCATGGAATTTAGCAAATGGGAGGGTTGTTTCAGAAGTTCTGACGGATTTTGGAAAGGCTGTTAAACAGACAGTAATGAATGAACTAAGCTGAAACTTTCAACACAAGTAAAGTTATACCAAGTTTCATTGCAGCAATTTTGGTACAAATATCCATAGACAGTTTTTATTACAATTATAGTCGCACAAGGCGTTTTTTCATGAAAAGAATTAAACAAACTCTTTATATTTTTCGCCAAAAATTTCCAGGATTGAGAAGATATGGATTGCATGTTTTTCTTAAGATCCATTTTTCGAATCACCTAAATGCGGTTTATTTACTGTTATTTTAAAAAAAACTGTACATCAGAAGTAGTTGGACTTCAACTCATGAAAATCGAAGCATATTTTAAGAATTGTAGTGATCAAAATAAGTTATGTTAAAGAAAATGCAAAAAATGGTCTAAAAAAACTACTAAAGACTAAAATTGAAATAAACATAGCATAATTTTCCCCAAATTCTTGATGCACTTTAACTCAGGCGTTACTTAACTGTGTTGAAAGTTTTAGGTTTCAGCCCAATTCATTCATTTTTGTCCGTTTAACAGTTTTTCCAAAATCGGTCAAAACTTCTGAAACAACCCTCGTATAGTGAGGTTGAGTCAGACAATGGGAATCACGCTCTAAATAAATTAGCCTTAACATTCTGCATTGTCCTTGAAAACCCAAGCACGTCTAATTGCTAATGACTTTGGCCTTTGGCTATACAATATAATGCTTTCAGCTGAAATAGGTAGTTTGACTCACCTGTAACGTGTACTGTAATATTTTGACTGGACCCAATGAAACTCTCATTCCTTCTACAGCGTCCATGAAGGCTTGGACTAAATGAGGAGACGTTTCAAATATATTCGGCCAAACGTAGTTGAGGAGATGAACTAGGGCGTCTTCACATCCAAATCCATACACACCCAGTGCCATATGTTTGATTGCAGCGCAGGAGGTTTGCCGATGTACCAAATCTCTACGATATTCGATATCAAAATTATTAAAAAATTCCTATTAAAAGAAATGTGATCATTTGGACATAACTCACCTGTCCATTAGTGCATCTTCCAAAAGCGGAGTGACTGCATAAATATAGTCTTTCCCCATCTCCCCAATGTATTCAAAGAGAAACGAGAGGGATTTCAGGACACCGTTCTGTACGTTGAGTTCTGGAACTCTGTATTCGTTCATTAGAGCCGGGAGAACAGTGAAGGGGGAACACGTTTCAGCAACAATGGCAATCTATGAAAAAAATAAAAAATTAGCCACAAGTTTAAACGATTTAAGCATCATGTCATGAGTCATGAGGTACGAATCACTAAACTTACCGCAACCGTTGTACAAACTCGATTCTGCCGTTCCTGTACCTTCAAGTTATTCAGCAACGTGGCCAACACATCGTGAGGTCTGAAAACCGAAAACTCTTGTCAATACACAGAAATATTTTAACTGTCACGAATGAAATATAAATCGAAGAAACTTACCCAATAGCTTTAGCAATGTATCCAAAAGTATTGACAGTAGCTCGCCGAATGGCCTTCTTATGCGCTTTCAAAAGTTCCAAAAGCTCAAAACAAATTCGCATCCATTCACGTGCAGAAACGTATTCCGGACCACGATCAGCAATTCGTCCAACCAAATCAATACAATTCTCCTGGACCTTTTCATGACGATTTTTGAGAATAGGTGTGAGACGTGGGAGCAAGTCCTTGATGGGTGGTGTCATCTTGGTCATTCCGATTACGTTCACAATTGCCTTCAACGCTCCCAGAATGCTACCCAATACTTCTGGATATTCTTCTCCCAGATATTCGTAGAGTACGACTCCCAAATGACCCATTAGCTTTTCCTCTTGACAAGTCTTCATGACTGCAGCGATTTTGGAAATAAGGTCAGCAGCCTGTTGTCGGACTTTGGCTGCTTTGTTGTTCAATCTCCAAAGAATTGTTCCACAGATTTGGGGTAAGTAGGGTTTCACACGTTTGCCTAGTTGGTTTACTATTGTTCCGAATCCGTTGAGTAGAACAATGTCCTAAAAGCAGAAGGTCAAGTGTCGGGTCAGTAAACCAATGAATCCTACAACCTCGCAATTTGATAAATTCATATTACGAGACGAGGGTTGTTTCATTAACTTTAGTAATTTTTTGAAAAGCTGTACAACCTAAAGAAATTAATGAATTAGGCTGAAACTTTCACCATATTTTAACTAATACCTGAGTTACATTGCAGCAAAAAATTGGGTGAAAACATATGGCACTTTTTCATTAAAAAAATCAAAAATTCAAAATCTTTGCGTATTTTTGTTCAATTTTTTCCAAACTTGAGCAGATATGGACTATCAAGTTTCTGCTAAAACTTGAAAACATTTTACCAAGCAGGGCGGATGACATCAGAAATATTCTAAATTACCCAAATTTTTTGTCTGTTATTTTTCTAAACATGCAAAACAGAAATAGCTGGAGTTAACTCATGATTTAGGGAAATTCTAAGAATTGCATTAAATTGACGGGAGCCCATCAACGACTACTGTAATGCAAACGACAACTGAGAAAAAAATTAAACAGAAGAAGTAAAAAATATATTGTCTGAAAATATGGCGAAAACAACAAAAATTGCTAAAATCTGTCAACGTGCCTGTTTTTACCCAATTTTTTGCGGCAATCGGCAATGTAACTTTGAGGTATTGCTTCAGGTGAAAGTTTCAGCTTAATCCATTCATTTTTGCCTGTTTTACAGCTTTTAAATAAGATTGTAAAAATTAGTGAAACAACCCTCGTATTCCAAATTACAAAAGCTCGTACCTCTGTAGTTTGTTCCTGAAACGCGTACAGAATCCCGTCAATCAACTGTTCCTCCAATCTGGAATCAATGTCAGCCGCTCCTAAATTAGCCATGATCTTCTCAATCGTCTCAACCACCATTTTCCGATATGTCTCATTTTCATCTTTCAAATCATCCACAATTCGATTGATGATTTCTGATGCACCAACTTTATTGGCAATTTCTACCGTTGTGTCCACCAACTGACGGTAGTTTCTCTTGTCGAGAGCCATGCGATGGTTCCAAAAGTGTTTAAAGAAATGTGGCAATATTTCATCTTTGATGTACTGCGGCTCCACACCATCCGTTGCGCAACATTGCTTCACAACCTAATGAAATGACAATGACATAAAACGAAATCAAATTAGAACGTTTTTGGGATTCACTAAATCTTCTGTTGAATAAAATTGCACAATTTCTTACCTTTAACACAATTTTCTTCATTTCTTCATCAGGTGACTGAAACTCACGAATCAGAATCAACATGACTTCCTTCGTGTAATAATTTGCATACTCAGCATCCATAAGTGGGATCAAATATCCAATAGCCTTCAAAAAAGCAGCTAAACCTTTTCCTCGATGGGATCGAATACCCTTCCATAATGGTTTGAGTACAGAATCAAAACTTTCAATTCCATAAGGAGTAGCAGCTTCAGCCAATGCAGCGATGGCAAGAGCAGTAATAGTTCTGACTTTCTGCTGATCATCCGTAAGCCCGTGTTCAATAATTTCCACAAGACTCTTCAAATGTGGTAAAATTGCACAACCCATCAAAATTGAGATTTGTTGTACAATTTTGATTCCTGTGTGCCGGGCCTGCCAGGACTTTTTACTTCGACATACGGCTTTCAAGAATGGAAGTAGCGATGGTATTCCGAGAGCAGAAGCAACGACAGCAAATGCTCGAGCTGTTGTGTTACGCACGAACCTAAAAACAGCAAAATTAAGAAATTAAAGGGTGAAAAACTGAGAACCAAATCAAATATTGTCGAAAATCGATAAGCTTAGGTTTCTTTGAACTTACTCGTCAATGTTGTCAATATCTGGCCTCATTGTGGAAATCATGGTAGCCAAACCAGCTGCTTTAGCCAAATTCGAAATGATTTCACGACCTTCGACACGAGCATAGTAATCTTCATCAATGAGAAGAGGTTCAATTACCACAAGAATCTTGTGGACATAAGGTCTGACAAGATCATCCAATTTATATAAAACTCGATCAATGACTTTGACCAACAAATGCCGTTCCTGATCCTCTAGTGTCGGGGACATCAACAGTGGCAAGATTTGATTGAAGAGTGGTCCGGCTCCAAATTCTCTGGCCTGGAAAGAAAATATTGTATAAATGTTTGAGCTAGTATGTTTAAATGGCTATTTTACATAAAAACCGGCTAATATGAAAAATGAATTCTAAGCTGCGATGCATGCAATGCAAATGCAAATATGTGTATCCGATTCCTGGAGTTAGCTGCTCCTACTCAGAATTTTACGCTCTTTCCAATGGTACACTTTTTTATTCAATCAAATATACCTAAACACATGACTTGGTATGAATTTGGTTTGTCTGGACACTTATATGTTGATTTAATGCGTTTAGGTGCCTCTGATTCTTATTCTGATTAAATTAAGAATTAAATCTTGGAAAGAGAGCAAAATTCTGAACAGGAGCAGCTAACTGCAGAAATGAGGTATACATGTTTGCCAGCGTTAGTTAACGATCTTTAGAATTCATTTTTACATATCAGCCGGCTATTATGCACAATAGCCAATGAACCATGCTAGCTTCAACATATGCATATAGCTACACATCACTAAACAGACAATTCGGGCGTTTTCAATATTTACCTTGTCCGTAATCTGACGAAGAGCGGATTTTCTCATTGGCGGAGTTCCGTTCTTGATCTTCAACAGCAGCTTCATGATCTTCCGCTCCCGTTGTTCATCTGGACTAAGACTTTCTTCGTCAACATCAATGAGAAGCTTATCAAAGTACTGGGCATCCTCCGGCTTCAAGAACGGAAGGTTGCCTCCCTTTGGTTGAGTTTCCATGAACTTGGATGATTGCTTCTCTTCCTGCTGCATGAAGAAGCCTTGAGGTGTGCCTGCCATGGGTGTCGGAGTAGCGGAAAGCTTCCTTGCAGGTGTACGAATTGGAACATAGCCTAAAAGTGACAAATACCAGCAAAAATGTTAGGTCAAACACAGGTGAACTATGTATTATGCAATTTCAGTAAGTACTGCTTTACCTGCTGGTGGCGGCAAGACTTTGTATCCTGGCGGAAACATCTGATCCAATTCATCGTCAGCCAAGGGACGATTTCTGTCGTCAATTTCCTTCTCCCATCTGTAGGCTTGCAATTGCTCAGGGGTCATTTGAAGAAGTTGACCTAAAAGAGAAAATTCATTTAGAAAACGCAAAAATAGGCTTTTAAGTTGAAGAAGCGAGCTATACACTTACTTGGCGAAGGTGTAGCCATAGCCATAGCCTTCGGACCCATTGGGGTAGCTCCACCAGGCGTCATCATCATGCTGGGCGTATGCGGAGTCATTGGCGTTGCGGGTGTTGAAGGCGTCATTGCCACTGCCATTGGAGTTTCATCCCAACGACTCTTTCGCTTACTCTGTGATGGAGTGGGTGTATCTTGAATGATATCAACACCGCTTCGGTCAACCTTTGGTGTTTCAGCCCAACCGCTGTTGTGTCCAGGTGTTTCACGCTCCGTTTTGGGAGTTTCATCCCATCGATTACGTCTTGCTGAAGCACCTCCTCCATGACCTGGGGTGGCGTGACCTGGTGTCATTGCATGAGCCGGTGTTGCGTCCCACATGTGCTGAGTACCGGGCGTAGTCATATGACCAGGTGTTTCACTTCCAGTTGTATGACCCGGTGTTTCGGCCCAACCAGTGTGACCAGGAGTCTGTTGAATTCCGAACATAATTTAGTATGTCAGAATCGTATTTATGAATTTTTGAATGATTCTATCTTGCGCTGATCTGTTTTATGGTAATTGTGTTTTGTAAATTACCTCAGCATTATCCCACGCAGCCTTCTTTTTAACGGGAACAGCATTTTCATCAGGAATACCCTGCTGCTGATCCCAACGACCCCGTTTTTTGGATTGAACAACAACGGGCTCTGCATTTCCAACTGGTTTCAACGTTCCGTCTTTAGATTTTTCAATCAAGCGTGTCCGAAACTGAAAAAGAGAGAATGTTTATAGTAGCTATATGAAATATGGAAATTCTAGCTCCTCATGCTTGAATTTACCTCTTTTTCCTTATGCTGAAGCTCACGCTCCTGCATAATATCCTTGTACGTCCGAGCTCCGACATCGGGAGTTTTACCTCCTGTACAAAATAGAAATAATAACAGAACAAAATTAGTTTTAGTGTCAATTTCTCTGCTCATGCCTCAACCACTTTTCCGTTCATTGACTTCGGATGTCAAGTTTCTCCAGAATGATCAAAGTCTCGCTTCGATCAAGGTGGCTACCCAGTTCTCTTCCATCAAATTCAACACACATTTTTCTCGCATTTTCTTTAGAATTGCGTTAATTTTATCAATTTTTTAATTTATCGATTTTTAGCACGTTAATTGTTCTCTGAGCATTCAAATGCTTCATTTAACCTTCGACTAAAAATAATCTGATTAAATCGGGAAGCTTGGACAGAAATGTCAAAAAAGGCTACTCTACTTCATTTTAGAAGACAAAAATGTGTGTTGCGACGAGCGGCACGTTGTGAGAAGGTTCCGTCCAAGGAAGTAGTGCAAGGCTGACGGAGATCTCTACAGAATCATTTCTCATTAGTTAGCAACGTGTAAACATTCATTCAGACTTTCATTCTCAAGGAAAATTTTCAAGAAAAAAGTTCTATGACGTCTTCCAGAAATGGATTGGCTGCGGCAAATTGGCGAGGGTCGACCGGATGCATCTGTCTTACCTTTGGACACAGACCATCATTCAATGTCATCCTCAATTGACAAATGAGGCCAATCTGTGAGAGGGATTTTTTGTCTTTTCTCTACTCAATTCCAATCTGAAAATGATTATGGAGATGACTTTTAGATTGAGTAGTACGTTTTTCTCGTGCTCATGATTTGCCTTTCTCATGGCGAGACTTACAGAGCATATAGAGCTTTCAGGGATTCAAGATTGATGATTGTATGACTTCTTCGAATTTGTTAAACTGATAACAAAATGCCTCAGTCGATTGGAAACCTAGTAAGGCGGGGGTTTGATGTAAGACGGAGGTTCAACGTTTCAACGAGTCTAACACAAGTACTACTTGTTCTAATGTACACAGTTCATTCATGAATGGAAAATCCTGATTTCGGGTTAGATTCCTTGGGGATACCTCCGATTTTCCAATCATGATTTGCAGTTTTATGCAATATATCCTTCCTAACACGCACACCACGTTCCATGCAGCTCACACACACACACACTCGTCACATTCACACATTTGAAGTTCATACAATATATAAATATTCATAATTTTTCTCAAACGAAGCATTTGACTGACATCCAACATCCACTTTCTTCAATTTCACACTTTTGCAAATTCAAGTAAGTAACCGTTTTCCTTTTCCTTCACTTTTGAAATTACTGCGATGTAGTGAATATGAAGGATGAAATTAAAGAATGATATTACAGTAACCCACCATCAAGAAAATCGTCGACACGTTCCGGAGAAATAACGCGTTTCGTGGCTCTGTCAAGGTATTCATTGTGAGCTTGACGCTCCTTGATTGTTGGTCGTCGGTGATCAGCAAATGGATCGATATCTTTTTCCGCCTGTAACGTTATAACAAAATTATTGTAATTGTAGTTCCTGCAACTCTCGAAGCTCGAAATATACTGAATTAATTAGATGGTACATAGTTTTACCTGTGGTATATCGTTCAAAAGCGATAGCGGTGCCGTGTAGCCGCTCTTTCCACGTACGGGTGCCGAATCAAGATCATCCTCCTAAAAAGAGAAAAAAGATTCATTCAATAAGTCATCAGTCACAAGTCACAAGTCACAAGTAGTGTACATCGTGGATAGTAGTTGTAGGTTCATTTATTGTACTGCTACTTACATCAATGTCATCGTTGGGAGCAATTGTCGTGTAGTAGCCATCAAACTTGCTTCGGGTTCCGTAAATATCCTCGTCAAACTTTCCTTTTTCTCCAAACGCAATACGATCTTCCTCTGGAACCTCGATCTCCTGCTTCTTCTTGCTCTGCAATTCTGTTGCCAAAGCCTCGATTTCTGTAAAATGTCAAAATCCAACCATTAAGTTTATTTCAAAACGCAAAATACAAAATGCAAACCACAAAACTCAAAATACAAAATGCAAACCACAAAACTCAAAATACATAAGTAAGATGTAAGATGTAAGACATAAGATGCACGATAATAACATTATGAATGATGACTGCAAATGCAAACTGCTGATGCTGATTAGCTTAGCTTACCCTCTTTAGTTCTCGGTGGGGCGGTAGCCATTTCTGTGATGTACTTTTAGATTGACACGTCAACGTGTGTGACTAATTCTAAGTTTTTGACTCTTGACACTTGACTTTACTTTCGCCTTTGACTTTCACCGACCACCGACACCGACAACCGACAAAGACCTCCGGCCAAATCCAAATCCACACCACCTTACCGAGATCGGGGTCAGTTGACGTTGCTCTGACGCTAACCTCAAAGGTGGCAATAATAACCGTTCAATTAAATGCAAACTGATTAATTACTGTTTTAATGCAACAAAAATCAATCTTTTGGCTTTGACGACAAATAATTGAACGTAGAGTTTCCGTTTAGGTTATAGGAACATAGATTAGAAAACACGGAGGAGCCAGTCAACCTAAACTATTTCTTGTCTTTTGGCCTCGATTCGGTATCCTTCAAGCATAGCGTTATTGCGTACATTGTCTATGAAAGACAACTTACCATATTATTTATCCAAGCTGATGCATTAAAGATTATATTATTTTTATGGCAAGCTTGGATGCAAAGTACATAGATCTGCTATAGACTATAGACACACGATACAATAGATATGAACAGCGCAAGCCGAAAGCATCGGCCATTCGCATTGGGCTTATCCATTAATCATGTATCTTTTCCGAATAAACCCTACCGTATAATATAAGCTAATTCTCATGCTCTGTGTATAGCAGTTTATATGTGATAAGCTTGATTCTCTGAAAGCTCAACCCGAAACCACAGTGCTTGAGGAGCGGGTAGTTTCAAGGCTTCGCAAATCTGCACGCTCAAGATCAGTCTATAAAACTTTCCGGTGTCGTCTCTGTTCCCTGTGCTGTGCTGCAGTTTAGATTTGAGTTACATCAGCCTTCGTCAGTCCAGGAAAGTCAAATCAAAAGTGAAAGTCAGTATTGTCATCAACGTCGCCGAAGAACCGTCGCCAGTGACCTGACACCTGACCATTGACGAGACATCGAGAAGTGAAGTTGTCCACCAGCTATTATCTGAATTATAATGGCACAAAGCAAGTTGAATGACTTGGCCGGAAGACTTGGAAAAGGCCCAAAAGGCTTGGGCATCGGCCTCAAGCTCGCGGCTATTGCAGGGCTTGGCGTCTATGGCCTCAATCAGTCAATGTACACAGGTAATTCATAATTTAAAATGTATTTTTAATTTGCCGTATAAATATCTATGTCAAAGTCAAACGTGACCTTAGCAGGTTGCCATTGAGTTGAGATGTCTTATCGATTGTTTCGTTCCTGTTACCTTTTTTTAATGTAACCAAAATTCACTGTACTTTTGTTATATGCAGTTGAGGGAGGTCAGCGTGCCATAATGTTCAACCGGATAGGTGGAATTCAAGATGACATCTTCACTGAAGGTCTACACTTCCGAATTCCATGGTTCCAGCACCCAATCATCTATGACATTCGATCCCGACCAAGGAAAATATCCTCTCCTACCGGAAGCAAAGACTTACAAATGGTGAACATTTCCTTGAGAGTTCTTTCCCGACCAGACGCCCTTCAGCTTCCTACTGTCTACCGTCAATTGGGACCAGACTACGACGAGAAGGTCCTGCCCTCAATTGTCAACGAGGTTCTCAAGAGTGTGGTTGCTAAGTTCAATGCTTCACAGCTGATTACACAGCGACAACAGGTCAGAAGAACTGCTACATTTTCTACAAATACAAACTGCTGCACGATGCACCAGGCAGGAGTTTAGTATGCTTTTTTTTTAAATCATAGGTTTCTCTTCTGATTCGACGGGAATTGACGGAGCGAGCTCGGGACTTCAACATGATTCTTGATGATGTTTCAATTACTGAGCTGAGTTTTGGAAAAGAGTACACTGCTGCAGTTGAAGCCAAACAAGTTGCTCAACAAGAGGCTCAAAGAGCTGCCTTCGTTGTGGACCGTGCTATTCAGGAGAAGCAACAGAAAATTGTTCATGCTGAGGGAGAAGCTGAAGCTGCAAAGCTGGTAAGGCGACAGTGTGTATAACATACATATTAAATGTATTTTCGCGAGTGGATATGATGATGAATTCTGACTGACTGTTCAAATGCTCCCCAATGTAAATCTTGATGGACATCCGTGAGATCCATCTCTGTTCATTGTAAGTATAGTGGAAAAGTAAAGTAACCAAGTCATTCGGCTGGGTCACACCATCCCTTGACTTTTCATGGTTTGATACACGCTCTCCTCCAGCTTCTTCTCTAAAGTTCATAGAAAGGGGCCTACCTGATCATGACACATGGTTTCCAATACTTCACGGAGTCATTTGAACGATGACGGCGAATCTTTAGTAATCTGATCCATAGAAATGCAAAGAATACTAGTCTTTAGCTTGCAAAATAATGAGGTAAACTTTTTAAATGCTATGAAACGCTGTTTTTCAATTTCAGTTGGGAGAAGCCCTGAGCTCCAATCCGGGTTACTTGAAACTTCGAAAGATTCGTGCAGCTCAAGGAATTGCAAGAACCGTGGCCCAGTCTCAGAACAAAATGTACATGAGCGGAAACACACTGATGCTGAATATCAATGACCCAGCCTTTGATGAGACTATGGAGAGATTAGGATCGGAGAAGAAGAACAAGGCAAAGTTTTAAACCGGTTACAAACGTAGTCTCAGCCTCTGCTTCAGTTAGTCAAATGTATTTGTTCTTTACTTATACTTGCTACTCCTAATTCTTACTTTTCTTGGTATACAACATGAACTCTTTTAAGAGCTATTCAGTCCATCAGACTCTGTACGGCTATTGCAGGGCGTGGGCCGGAAAATTCGTTTCTACTCGACAATTTGTTGCAATGTGTGTTCTAATTAGAATAAATTCCTCATTAGGACAGTTTTGGAGTTTATGGAGACACAAGCAGAGCGCTTTTATTTCGTTGAACAGAAGCTAAGCGGGTTACATTCTTAGCTGCTTCATACGCATCAATCTTAGTTGCTAGACTACGTCACTATGAAGATTCTAGCTGAACATGTTGCACCACACAATCCAATATCCAATCCTTCAGCCTATAGATACGTATTTCTAGTTCATTCTAGGCTCCAATTGCTTGTATATTGCTACAATTTGCACGAACATACCAGTATTACAGACGCTCTACAATTTATTCTAGAAATACTATATTTTGCATAGCTTTTTTCATTTATTTCATGTGTTTTATTGTTTTAGAATTTTGGTTTTGAACTTTGAACTGAATACTTGAACTTTCTCCATGAAGCATAGTTTTGTAAATACTTTCTACAAATGTTTGAAAATAGTAGATACAGAGAGATGGTCTGGTCCATGATAAAATATGTGTGTACGAAAAGTAGGCAGTATAACGTTGTCTCCACTGATTTGAGTTTTTCTTTCCTTATTTGTAAGTTATGCGTAAAATACGCAGTACTGGGCAAGGCAGGCAGAATTCGTGGATAACTTAAAGAGAAGTAATTGATTTTTGTCGCAGGATTTCAAGTTTTTGGGTAAGTTGAGGAAAATATACTGACATGGCAAGGATCAGAAATGTGCAGCGTGTGCACTGAAAAATATTTATCTTCGTAGAACTACAGTACACAAAAAATGGGTCAAAAGTGTTCAAAATGGCATGGAATGGTCATTAGTCATTACAGCACGTGGTTTCTATTTTATGTCTTTTTGATCGGACTATGTTGCATTTTGAAAGATCGGTTTATATATTCATCTACGTTCGCAAATTAGTTACAAGGTTGCAGAAGCAAGCTGGCGTGATGTGATGTGACTTCACTGAATTTAAGCAAAAGCTTTTTAAATTCTAAATAGTGAAGTTCCACTTGGGCTCTGGTCAGCAAGGTCGGCTAGCTATACGATCCATTGACAAGCAGTCCAGTACTGCTGCTCCCAGGCTGCTCCGTCTCGTTAGCATGGATGTTGTCACGGTCCATTTGTTTAGCCTGTAGAGAAACCGATTTTTAGCGCAATTGTTGCGAATTTTGTGATAGTTTGTTTACGATTTACCTGTGATCGTATTTCTCAACTGTGGACAAACTTGATGACCCGTCGTTGCCGCCGATGGCGTACAAGCACGTTTCGTCGAGTGTGATTAGCTCGTGGGTCGACCTGGCATGTTAGAAATGTATTTTTCATGAATATCTCAAGTTTTTTTGATAATTTTGGGATTTTTGACCAAATTCTGAAGTTCGTACCTCCTGGTATGCATTGGAACCACAGTTTCCCATCTCAGACGCCTTGGGTCAAATTTTTCTGCGCTTTGTAGGCAAGTGCTTCCTAAACGAATATTTAGAAATCGTGCATGACAATTTGCATTGTGCAATGTTTTTCTAATGCGAGATAGGAGACAACTTGTCATATTTTGAGTTAGGTTAGGTTCTGCCAAAGCGTGCCATATAATCTGACAAGTGGTCAGCCATTAGAAATCATTACGCTGCAGAAATTCTCAGGACAACTTGTCACATTTTTAGTTAGGTTAGTTTCTGCCAAAACATGCCATATAATCTGACAAGTGGTCAGCCATTAAGAACCATTACGCTGTTGAAATTCTCGAGACAACTTGTCATATTTTTAGTTAGGTTAGGTTCTGCCGAAATGTGCCATAAATGTGACAAGTGGTCTGCCACATGAAAGCATCACGCTGTAGAAATTCTCAAGACAACTTGTCATTTTTTAGTTAGGTTAGGTTCTCCGGACATGCGCCATATAATGTGACAAGTAGTCAGCCATAAGAAAATCATTATCATTATGCTTAAGAAATTCTCATGTACAATTTCAAAATATGGAATTTCGCAATTTATACCTCAAAATCTCAACTTGTATTGCAATGAATTAATTTAACTAAAATTTTGAACTTTGAACACATTTTGAATGAATCACGGCTTTAATTTTTAAAAAAAAATCAAGCAAATAACCCTCGTTTGTGACACCTTATTTCAATTTCTGACCAATTCGTAGCGAACGGCTCTGTGCCACGTTTTCCGTGCACTGAACTCACCATCTGACCCTCCAACACAATACAAGCATCCATCTATATAAATAAAAATAAAAGAGCATCATAAAAAGTTTCCCAATTCATTAGTTCATTATTATGAGAAATGGGCTTTGCTTGTGCCAGTCTGTTCTGATTACCGAGTGCAGCCAGTCCAGCCGAAGATCTTCGTTGAGAAAGTGCTGGAACAGAAACCCATTTTCCTTCACGCGGGTCTAGACGCTCCACAGCAGCCAGAGCATTACTTTGATCAAGACCTCCTACAGCCCAAACACTTCCCTCTGGAATCCCAACAGTCACACTAAATTAGAGACTAATACTTTCTTTTAAATTGGAGATTACTGAGCCAGAGCCTCTTCCGCTCCCTGGAGAAAGTAGCTTTCACATAGACTATGGTATTATTGCTTTCTGGCCTGGCCGTACTTGTACTTACCTAATGCTGCCAGACGGCAGTACCGTCGACGTTGGGACAATGCTGGGCAACAGCTCCAGACACCCGTAAGCGGGTCATAGCGCTCAGCAGAGGAGAGGCAGGAGGCTCCGTCATAGCCACCTGGAAATTGTGAGGCATTCAATTTATAGAAGTGTTGAATCCCAAAATTAACTTATATGTATATCAAATTCTATGTTTTAACAATTTCTAGAAATTTTAAGACGGCGTTTAAGCTAATAGAATCTAAAATTCAAAAGCTTTGATTTATTTTTTGCTCCAACCAAGCAGAGGCACAAAATCTGCTACTACTGCAATTTCTTATAAAAATGACTACGAAATATTGACATTTGCCCGACTGCATATAAAAGCGGAAGTATTTTGAGGAAGTTCAATTGCATACTGCTTTCAATGTATGCTGAGTTGGAATTTGACTGGGGAATTTATTCTTAATTAACTAGTAATTACTAAGTTTCTGCTTTGTCGCCTCCAGAGTTGGTCATTTTTGTGAAAACTGAACCTCGGACAAATTTTAATATTTCATGGTCGTTTTCATTTGAAACTGTCGAATCTCGTGCATTTATTTCAATATGCCATGGTCATTTTCTTTTAAAAAAAAAACTGTCGAATGTCGAGCATTCATTTCAATATTTCATTTCATAGTATATACTGCCGAATCTCCATAATTATTTCCTTGTCAATTTCGTTAGAACTTTCGAATCTCGGATACTTTTCAGTTTTTTTTTCTCAATATTTCATTGTCATTATCACAAGAAACTGCCGAATCTCGGAAAATATTTCCTTTTCATTATCAATTTCGTTAGAACTTTCGAATCTCGGATACTTTTCAGTTTTTTTTTCTCAATATTTCATTGTCATTATCACAAGAAACTGCCGAATCTCGGAAAATATTTCCTTTTCATTATCAATATCGTTGGAACTTTCGAATCTCGGATATTTTTAATTTCTTCAATATTTCATCGTCATTTTCATTAGAAACTGCCGAATCTCGAAAATATTTCATTGGCATTTTCGTTACAACTTTCGAATCTCGGACATTTTTCGTTTTTGAATATTTTATGCTCATTTTCATATGAAACTTCTGAATCTCGGACATTTTTCAACATTTCATGGTAATTTTCATAGGAAACTAACTACCGAATCTCGATAATATTTCAATGTCACTATCGTTAGAACTTTCAATTTTTGGACATTTTTCAACATTTCATGGTCATTTTTATGCGAAACGGCCGAATCTCGGACATATTTCAATTTTCGTGGTATTTTCATAAAAAATATGTCATTATCTGCAGAACTTTCAAATCTCGGGCATTCGTCATTTTCAACATTTCATGGTCGTTTTTATAATAAACTACCGAATCTCGGACATATTTCAATATTTCATGGTCATTTTCATATATAACCACCAAATATTGACATATCTTTTGCGCCTGGTCGGAGCAATACCATTTTCAGCGAATGCAGGACAGAATTGGCTATGCAGATCTCTGTACGTACCCACAGCATAGAGAAGCCCATCCATGGAGCAGAGTCCAAGACAAGATCTTCTAGTTCCCAAAGGAGCAATGAAACTCCATTTATTCGTCCTTGGATTGTAAGTTTCTGCAGTGGCAAGATCACTCGTTCCGTCATACCTTCACGGAACATCAATTTATATGACCTCATTTTAGAGTAACCCAGATTACATAATGGAACCTGATATTGAACCATATGACCCACCCGCCCACAGCATACAGCTGCCTCCCAACACTTCCAACTCCACATCTAGAACGACGAACTTGCAATGGAGCCACTGGAACCCATCGATCCGTCCTGCAAAGCAATATCCATTAATAACGGAATAATGTGATTTTTTCCATCATTGATCCTTCAATTTTGGAGAAAGTGGATATAATTTATGCTGAAATGTTGAATCGACCTTTTGCAATAAACATGTGTTGAAAGCTTGGAAGAAGAAATATGGCAAGTTGGCATGATCAGCTACATGTACGCGGCGCAACCGACTTGCCGTATTTATTACGCTTAGTCGTGAAACGCTGTAATTTCGTTTTTTTTTAGAAAGTGCAAATTCGACGAGATTACACTTCGTATTTAGCATTATACTATTTTCTAAACAGTGTGTGTCATTTATTCAATTTTCAATTTTACAAATTAGGTATTAATTTTTAATGTATGCTTATTTTTAAATTGGCTTTTCGGTAAATCAAATTGGAATGTAATTGCAATAAATGTGGTGAAGGCTTGCCTTGGAGGATAGAATAGGGCAAGTTGACCCCTGCGCCTGCATATTTGTGGCATAGCCGACTTGACGTATTTTATTGTCCAAGGGTGAAAGTGAAAAGTGAAACGCTGTAATTTCGTTTTCAAATTGGATAAAAATGTCGTATTTTAAACTAGAAAACTAGGGGAAATTAAGTATTTCATATAATCATCTAGTTAGCGTTGCATATATTTTCAAGCTTTAAAACAGATTTAACATTTGGCGTTTTCGTTTTAAATTAATTTGGCGTTTTAAATTCCAATTAAACATAAGTTGGTTTATTGACACTTCCACATAATTGGTTTGCATTTTGTATTTTATATTACTACTGAAACGAGCATTGCTATTTTTAGAACATTACCCCCAAAATTCTCAAAATTCAATATTATTTTGATTACTTTTATAATTATTTTCAGCTGAAATTTGATATCGCGTCTAATACAGTGTCTTCTCGGCATTATTCAAAATAGGCTTAAAATCCTAATACGATTTTCTGCTACTTCATTCAAGTTTAAGTACCTTGGATTGTAGCATTCACACTCACTGTGAATGGCAAAGAGACTTCCTCCGCCTGGGGATGAGTGAAATAAATGTATGAATTATTCCAACTTTTCTATGGAAAGTGGGATTGGAAAAATGACTAATGTTCCGCCTGTCACACATCTTATTACTTACCCACGGAGAAGATATATGACCGAGCTCCGTCTGGCTTCCGTTCCTGCGTTCGGTCTGAAGCGAGACTAGATCTCTGCTCGGGGAGCAAGTGGTAACGCATTGCTTCGAGTAAGAGCTCCTTGCAACCAGAATCATCTCGAATCAACCCTTCTGAGTCCACAGTGCTCATGAGAAATCGTCGAGACAGAAGCGGAATACGAACTTTGGACATGAGCTAGAATAAGATGTGACAAGGATTTCAGTTTTCATACTTTTTGGCATTACAGATTGACTTGGTTTGTGTACAATTTGATTTTTTGTTTTTCTAGGAATGACTTTACTTGGTATTTTGCGAATTTGCTCTGCTTTTGTTTACAAAAAAATTAAACCCTGTAAAATGTGTCTATTATTATGTGGAAGGTTCAATAAATCAAGATTGACGATTTTAAAGCAAAAACAAAGCAAATTCGCACGTCTCTGCTTAAAACATTGACTGCCTGCTGCCTTCCTTCCAATCTTTTAGAAATCACGTAAGATAAATGACAATTGACTGAATTGAGGTCAATGATGCAGTTACCCTTGAAAGGAAAGTGCCTCTTTGGTCCAGATCATGTTTAACCCAAGCCATTGCGGCTCCATAGGCTTCCTCTTCATTTGCCACATTCAGTTGATTGCTTCCCAGCAATTCCTCCACCTGAACGCACAGATAAAAGAACCAAATTGAAAATTAAAGCTTGCTAGAAGGAAAACAGCGCCAAGTCATTTATGTAATTCCCAGATGGATTAGTGGACTAGAAATTGAAACTGGAGACAGCACACAATATATGGCAAGGCAGGGCCGATAGGTTTAGGGATGCCGCGAATAGTGTTTTTTTTAGTATTCGCCAAATTCGATAAAACATTCAGTCGTGCGCCGCCCTTGACTGGCGGGCGAATACTGATCAGAGCAGCGAATATTCGCTCATTTGGAGAATATTCGCAACTTTTTACAATTTGTAGAATATTCGCCCAATATTCGCCAATTTGGAGAATATTCGCCAGATTTTCTGCAATTTAAAGAATATTCAACTAATATTTTCAAATGTAGAGAATATTTGCCTAATATTTGACAATTGTGAGAATACTAAGCTAATTTGATCATTTGGCAAATCCTCACATCTTTTTAAAATTTGGAGAATATTCGCTTCGTATTCGCCAATTTAGAGAATTTTCACAATTCGGTTTTACAATTTTCATAAATTTCGCCTAATATTTGCCAATTTAGAGACTATTCGCATTTTTAACAATTTGGAGAATATTCGGCTATAATTTGCCATTTCAGAGAATATTCGGCTAATACTCGCACTTGCCAATTGGGAGAATACTTGGCAAATTAGCCCATTTGGAAAATCTTCATAGGTTTTTTTTTACAATTTGGAGAATGTTCGCAACTCTTTTATAATTAAGAGAATATCCGTCAAATACTTATCAATTGGGATAATGCTCGGCTAATTTGCTCATTAAGCAAATATTCACATTTTTTTTTCAATTTGGAGAATATTCGGGTAATATTCGTCAATTTCGAGAATATTCGCCAAATACTTGCTAAGTTGGACAATACCAGCCTTATATTTGCTTATCGAATTTCGAGAATTTTCGCCTTATGCTTAATATTTGGGCAATAACAGACTTAGATTCGACCAACATTTGTCGAATCTATAGTTTAATCCGATCGATCTAATTCGATGCGACTTTTGAAACGTAATATTTGGCGAATATATTCGCCCGAACCTCTATTCGCATATTCGACTTCGCCCTTATATTTCATCCAATTTTTGACGAATATTCGTGGCATCGCATCCTAGGTTCCCTTCCTCTTGCAACCTAAATCGGGGTAATTCCCCTTCTTGTATCTGCTTGGGGCTAGACTTTCTCCCATGTGATTACCATGTTTGGGTAGTTATGTGGACGCGTGTTATGGTGCGTGTAATCTACATTCTTCTGAGGTTTTGGGTTTGTGGAGGAGAGTTGGAGAGGGAAATAAAATCGAATTTCTTTTTTCAAGTCTGGAGTGAAATATAGTGATTTTTGTTGGTTAGGGCTAGACATTGGACTCGGGCACGTGGAACTCATCATCATCATAGGTTCATGATGCGTAAAGGCGCACTTGGAGGCGTTGTCTCCTACTAGCCAGTTCCTTATCCGTTATAGGCCCTGAGACTGCCACTTTCTCCCTCGCACACATGAAATATGACTCGTAATTTATTGACTTCTTTCCTTAGGCGTCTAGGGAAGAGAAGAGCGGATCAAGGACTCCTATCCAGCACGCAGGTGTCATTAATAGCATTTCCGGGTTACTTTGTCTTCAGCGTCTCCAGAAAGACCTGGAGCTGGAATTCCAATTCGGAATGGGCTATTTGCACAGCTGGATCTAATAAATTGTTTGCTCAGTGAGAATCTTAAATCTGTAGATCAGGGTTTCCTGATGGGGAACTCACTCGTGTTGGGTCTTCGCACGTAGTAAACACCCAAGGTGAAAGTCGACCAAACTGCATGGTAAACACAAATTACATTGAAGAAGCTGGCAAACACTCGTTGAATGGGACGGAGAAAGTTAACACAAATGCACATCAATCATCACTTGGAGAAAGTTAAATATGAATTTTAAAATGTATATCATATACGTGGAGAAAGTTAGATACATGGAAAACACAAGAAAGTCGGAGATCCTATTTGATATAAAAGTAAAAGTTGAAAAAGTAGTACTTAGCCTGTGTTAACGAGTAGCATTGGAGGAAACTGGATTTAAAATGGCGGAGCAAACTGCCAACTGCCACATAAACGCATGGAAAATGTTGGAAAACATCTATTGCAAGAGAAGCAGAAATTTCACCAGAGTTCATGGCAAGCACGAGGAGAAAGTTGGTAAACACTTGATGCAATCAAACAATAAGTTTGACCAACATACATGAGAAACCCGTAAGGGCAAATTTAGGAAAAGTTACCTACGAAGACAGCAGAAAGTTGGGGTTTTGACCAAAATTTATGGTGAATACAAACGGAGAAAGTCTGTAAATACCCGTCGAAATGGCTAAAAAAATTCATAGCTCATGGTAAACAAAAATGGAGAAGCGTAAACACCAGTTAAAAAGATGAAAATGCATGGTAACCATAAATGGAAAAACTTTGTAAACACCAATTGGTAGGGTTGAAGTGCATGGCAAACACGAATGGAGAAAATTGGTGAACATCCACTGCAAAGGTGAGAAATGCATGGCAAACACAAATACAGAAATTCAGCAAATATCCGTTTAAAAGTTAAAAAAATGCATGGAACGCAAAAATGGAGAAAGTTGTAAAAGCCACCGCACATAAATAAATACCAGTTGCAGTTATTTAAAAAAAAAAAATCCAAGGCAAACATACAGAGAAAGCTGAGAAACACCTTTTCCGAAAAAATTTAAGAACGTTGTAAACACATATACTGTACAAACACAATGTAAACTGTAAACAGCTCATCTATCATATATCTCGACAATTCAACGGGTACAATTCATATTTGATTACACACATAGGTATATACATACACAGTATTTGACCACCTTCCAAAGGTCTAATGTATCTTTATGTTTACGACTAGTATTTCCCCGGTTCTTTACAAATTGTTCCGTCCGTTTCGCCAAAAAACGTTACACACGCAGAACAGAATCTGGAGTATTTAAATTTGAATAGCAGGGTCAATTAAAAAATGATTCACTGTTACGTACTAAGCTTCTGTACGATACGCCTTCTGAATATGCTAACTGACAGACGACTATCGTTTTAATTACAAAACATAATATATTTATTCTCGATCGGAATATTTTCAATCAAATTCAAAATCAATTTTGTAGTTTATGCTTCTTGTTTTGGCACATTAAAGCATTGTAGCATTGCAGATATCTCGAGAAAAATTTGCTCGGCGTAAATTCGTAGAGGTGAAATCATTCTTTGGGTAAACAGTACGTTCGAGGCTTGCGATAAAATGACAAGTACCTATGTCAATTTCACGCTTGATTTTCTACAGGAATGCTGCTACTTCAGTAGACGCACACACACACACCATTGTATACACACGAGAACTGAAGTCGAACAGTGTAGGACAAAAGAGACGAAGTTTCAATATTTATATCCCTTTAGATGTTCGCATTACATAACTCAAATAATCAATTTAAGGATTTTTATCTTAGGAAAACTTTCCCTTTGTGAGAAAAAGCAGACGTCAGCAGCTCGAACCGAACCCAGGGTTCACTCATACCCAAGAGCAAGCTTTCTTTTCAATTCAATTCGGAATTCGATAATGTTGTAGCTCCAGCCTTAGCTAACAGATTTGCCGTACTTTTCTATAGTATCCCGCCGTTAGCATACACAAAAACTGAATCACGTCAAAAGATTAATGCTATTGTATGCAATGCTAGCAATTAAATTAATTGGCTCTCTGAAATCATAATGTGGACATTGATGAAAAGGTTTCTGAGAGCAAAGGGTTTCTGAATGAGTGTTTTTATGATTCTTAATTACCTCTTCAAGCGGAAGAACGAGGAACTCTTCCGTGCTCATGACTTCAGGAAAGTTTTGGAGAGCAAATCGATGGGACCGCGTGTGGAGCTCCTTGCAAGCATGTGTATCCGCAAAGGTCCGAATTCCCAAACAGTTGGTAGGATGGAGTTGTCTCAACAAATACTTGCAGCACGCTTCTCGAACCAGTGACATTTGGAGAAGGCTTGAGGCTGGAAGAAGAGCCTACAAAAGTGGCAACACATGGACCAAGAATCAAATTCAATTAAAATAACTCCTCAAACAGTTCCCACGCCAAGTTTGTGGTATTTCTCAAACTAGGCAAGTTTGGCATGAGCGTGTTTGAGCATCAATCGTCCGCCGCCAACTCCCCAATTACATACTTACATAAACATAAATAAAAGATATCTTGGTAAACACTCACGGAGAAAGTTCAAGTTGGCATAAATTAATGGAGACGCATATTTCGGCAAACGCTATGGTAAGCAATGTACTGAAAATGTGAGCAAACACCACAAAAATATGGTAAACACCACTGAGCATGTGAAATTTTGGTATAAACAATCATACAGACACAGAGGGCGCTATATTTGGTACAATGGTAAACAACTGTAGAGTTTACACGTGGCTAAACAACACATGAAATATTCATACAAAAGGTAAACGGTTGGCAAACACGTTTGGTGTTTGGTAGTGTAGCATTCATACAAAAATCGAATGCCCAATGCTTGCAAAAAATGGTAAAGCATTGAAACACACGATGGTAGACACTCATGAAAACAGTAAAGCGTTGGCAAACACGATGGTAAACACGTGCAAATGATTGAACAACATTGGCAAACACGATGACAGAATCACATGCAAATGGTAAAACATTGACAAACACGATGCCAAAACCATATTATGGTTTTGCCAATGCTAATTGTAAAACCTGGAAAACACGATGGCAAACATACATGCAAATGGTTAAACATTGGTAAACACGCTGAGAAACCAGTGGTAAAACATGGGCAAACACGATGGTAATTACTCATGTAAAGGATAAAAAGTTATCCAACAAGAAGGTAACCATTCATGCAAATGGGAGCACGTTTGTCGACACGATAGTAAACTCATGCTAATGGTAACACCTTGGCAGACACGATAATGAACACTCATACAAATGGTAGAACGTAGGAAAATACAATGGTAAATATTCATGTAAATGGTAAAACTTTGGAAACATGACGGAACACACTTGTAAATGGTAGAACGTCGGAAACACGATGGAAGCACTCATGCAAATGGTTAAACGTTGGCAAACATCATAATAAGTTTATGAGTAATTTCCAATCAAAATTTTCTAAAATACAGCAATGCGTGTTTAACCAGGGAAAGGTTTGGAGTAGCTGTTTACCACTAACCATATGCAATCTTGGTGTTTATGCCATTGATCGTTCAGCTTATCTTGACTTTGACGAACAGAATTGACCTAGAATCCAGCCGACGCACCAGATTTTACATCCCAACCTTTCTTTATCGTAAATCTCTCAAAACTTATGCTAGAATCGTCTATCTCTGCACAGAACTGCTCACAGCGCTGAGCAATCTTTAGAATTGGCGACGGCGAAGAAGTGCACCTCTGGAAATGCTCTTTGTTAATTTGCTGACTAGTGTCAACAGTTGAGCTTGAACAGCTCTGCCATAGCCAAAACCGCAGGGAGGGCTGAGCTGATAAATATCTTTCTAACACTTTCGGTTGAAGCAGACTTGCCTGAACATTGTCCTCCGTGATCATCATTTCACCCGTATAGGCGTAGTTTACAAGCTGTTGCATTGCATCCGGGTCGATTTCATGAATCGTGATGTTCTTCTGGCTCTTCTCCGCCAAGTCATCTGGAAATTAAACAGACGTAAGTTTAAACGATGCTCATTTTACGGGTCTACAAGTTATTAGATTGTAAATTTTGATTCTGCCGTTTAGGAGCCGTTTACGAAAATTTGACCAGCTATTGTTCTTATATCATGCAGAATTTGGTAAACATGGCGATATGCTATTGAATTTGCCTACAAATTCAGCGCTGAACATTTGTTCAGTTCAATGCCGTCCGTTCTTTCAGAAATATCTTGTTTAAATTTTTGGAATCTAACTGCAGTTAGTTTTATTTTGTAGGTAACGGCAGAGAATCTTGACATTGGTATTTGTTTTTACAAATTAGAACTCACCATTGAACATTGCATTGAAGTAAGGACTAATGGCCGCCAGGATTATTTTATGAGCCGGAATAGACTGATTCCCAACATTGATGATGACGTCAACGAGCTGAAAGGCACAAAAAAGCCGTTCTGTTTTAGAAACCCAGTTTTCCTTTCACCTCCAGACAGTGAAACTAGAGAAAGTTTGTTTTCTCGCATCCGAGAGTCCCAGACTTTGAGACAAATCCGAGCCGACAGCCAAGAACCTCGTCTCATCTCATTTCTTGGCTGTCTCGTCCGCTCATAAAAAATAATGTATGGAACGATAAAGGAGAGGAACAGAAACTCCTGTCATAAATCTGGAGATTGAGATTAAAATTCAGCCAAAAACCTTCAAACTTCCAACTTTAGGGCAGCATACTTCTTCTGACATCATAATTTTAGTGTTTCTGGCATTTGAGATTAAATTAGCTCAGATTGCGCATTGCGCGTCGCGGGTCATTGAAATCAATGTAGTTTTTGTTACCTGATTGCTCTGTCGCATTTTGCTGAGAGAGTCAAAGGCATTGGAAGCATGATTAGGGTTCTTGTGAGCAAAGGGCAGAGAGGCTCCTGATTGTTCCGTATTCGAGGGTGAGTTTGGTGAACCAGAAGGGATGTTTGAGGAGTTGAATGATTGGAAAATGCTCTGACTAGAAAGTGGGAGCTTCAGAGAGCTACGGCTGAGTGTTGCTGGCAGTGTAGCCGAACTTCCGACGCTTCCCAGGCTTGAGGACATTAGTTCAGGTCCCATCTTTACTTTGTACTTGATTTATGAACAAATAGTAGATTTCAGAACAGAACGCTTCTCATCCAGTTTCAGTATTGTAGGCGGACGATTTCCCGATTTATACCCTGATTCACTGGAATATAAAAAATACGAGTTTGTTAGCGAAAATATGATACACTTAAGTATGAAATTTGCTACTTAACATTGATCTTAGTCTGAAACTATGTAAATATCTGTAACTTTTTTGTAAGTGCGTCTAGCATTTTTTTGAAATTTTGATGTTTGGATTTTTATATGGACTATTTGTTAAAGTTTATTCCATAGTTTGCTGGATTCAGCGTATTTAAGCTGCAACTTTCGTATGGAAACCACTCATCACATTTAATTATGTTAGATTGGGCTGGATTAAAATCAATTAAAATGCAAAAAAAATATGATAAGTTGATTCCAAGAGAAACAAGTTGCAATATAAAAAACAAGGGTTGTTCCGGAAGTTTAAACTTTTGAAGATGCATAAATTTGATTTTTTCATGTTATAAATTCTTCTGTATTGAATTCCTTGGAAACTTAAAAATACGACTACGTAATGTTAAGTGTTGCCCCTTTTGTCACGAGATACACCATGTTCGATTCTTTTTTCGTTGAAAGTCGAAACGCCTGCGCTCGAATTGATCAAATTTTTTTTTATTAAATCATCAAAAATATCAAAATGAAGGGTAACTTGGAAATTTTCTTCGCATAATTTAGTCTGGCAAAATCTAAAGCTTTCTCGTAACTACAAATCAAGCGCTCGTAGGATTAGTATTTAAATGGAATTAATACAAAGCTTTGAACGGCATTAAACTTAATTTTTTTATCACGCATCACGCCAATATACAAATCAATTGTGACATTCTCAAAAATTGAATTAAATATTTGAAAAATGTTGTTATAGTTTTTCGATTCAATTTTAATCTAAGTTGAAATAGAGATTGAGTGCCTTTAATATTTGAGTAAGGCTATCAACTATCGCTTAGAATTTGTGTTATATGAGCAATCAATCTATCATAATTTGGCAAAACTTGTGGAACGACCCTCGCAGGTGATTCGTTTTGGAAATTACCTCATTTCCTGTGTCATTGTGGCTATCGATTGATTGATCCAGCTTAACACAAGCTCCACTTCATTTATTGACCAATATCGTCATTTAAATCGATTTTGAGTTTTGAGTCATTTATTAGACCTGGCCTCCTAGGCTGAGGGCTTATGCGATTGCCCTTTCTGTCCGTCTGTCTGTCCGTCCGTCTGTCC
>JAQFXZ010000151.1:0-28913 GCA_034694025.1 Ceratophysella scotica | reverse complement strand
AAAATTAACATTTGAATTGAACAAAAGTTCTCATCCCTTACAATTTTCAATTCAGTCAAAAAATCAAATTTTGGTCATATTTTCGGTTTTTGGGTCACTCAGGGGTCAGGGGGCCAAACAATGTTCATGATTGAGTTTTTAATTGAACAAAAGTGTTCCTTTTTTACAATTTCCTACTCTCTGGAAAAGTCAACTTTTGACCGATTCTCGGTTTTTGGGTCACTTAGGGGTCACGGGGTCATCCGATCGTGGTCAACAATACTTCATTTTCTGAACTGAACCAAAACGAAGCATTTGACACCTCAACTGACCTGTACCACTTCCCAGTGTCGAGATAAGCGAACACAGACGGACAGACGGACAGATGGACAGACGCACACTGCAAAATATATAGGAGATTGCTAATTGTTCCTGAGGAGACAGGTTTGTTTTGTCTCATTGGGAACCAAAAGAACAACCTTTTACCGAAAGTATGCATTTGTCCTCCCTCCCCTCAAATGTTCAGCCATCCATAATTTCAAGGAGACTTTAGACTTTAGCGAAAAAATTAAAGACGCAAAATACTAGAAATTTTTGGCTTTTTTTTTGTTTTTAGGTTCCCAAGAAGACAAAACAAACTTGTGTCCTCTCTAAGTATCTGTTATCAGAAACATTTAGCTATATGGTTATAAAGATTTTTTTTTACAATGCAATTAAATGCTTTTTATTCTAGGTTGATCTCAGACATTTTTAATACAGCGCTTAAGCATAGCCATTCAACGCGGAAAAACGCAGTCAGCATTCTAGCTTCGATTTCAACTGGCGCAGAATTTATATAATTTACGCTCTGTGAGCGCCCAATGTACAACTTAGATTCTAATTGGAAGCAAAAAAAAATCATTCACCTACAAAAAATTATTCATATTGTTTTATTTTTATGTCAATGTACTCTAATCATCTCATATAGTGTCCATTCTATATGTATTCACATGTGCGAAGAATATACCGATCCACCGAGATACCTTATCGTTCTGTGCTGTAAAACCTTGAGCGTTTTTGCGGGCGGTTTTGGCGGTTTTGTGCTTGCATCTGTCATTGACCATTGTCCATTTTCCTGAAAAGATTGCCAGACCCAATACCTTTGGGTTGAGAAAAAGCACGACCCGTCCCGACCCGAAATGTTCCGGTCGGATCAAAAATCAAAGTATCCCGCCCCAAAGTCCGACCCGAATCTCAGTCTTAATTACCTGAGTGGGGAGCAGAGAGCTTAAAAGCTTCAGGGGTAAGCCAGATTAGATATTAATTTCTGTCCCGAAACCGGAAACTTCGAGCTCTCCGATCTGTCGCTAAAAAGAAAATCTTGAATTGCAAAAGTTTTGCTGGCGATTTTTTAAAAAAATGATAAAAGTTGAACAATTCGAACTCGGTATGCACATTGCCAAGAGTGACATTTGGAGCAATCTCCTTGTCATGAAGGTTTATTTGGCATCCGAGAAGCTGTTCAACTCCCTCTGAACTGAATGCTTTCTCTTTGCTAAATAATATTTTTGTTCTCGTAATCGTAACTTGTAAATGTCCACATTTGAATATTATAGGGTAAGCTATAAGTTAATATTATGTCGTAGATTTTTTATATATGGTATTATTTGGTAAATTACGACGATCAACAGCTGAAGCCCAACGGAGTCAGGGTCAATGGTCAGGCAGGACTCAGTATAAAAATTGTCCTCACGACGTTCCACTAGAATCAGCACTATTCATTCAGTACATGGCGAATTCTGATCACACGCTTGCAAGACCATAAAATTCATAGCTGTTATGTGATCAAACCATCAATCAATTAGGTTTAATTTTTACATAGCATAAGTATATGCCTGAGAATATGAAGTGCTACCAACGTGTTGTCCATAGAATTTGGAGTTGTTGGACGGGTGCACCCACACGCTCCCTTGTTAGGTAATGCAAAAGGTGCTAGTAAGTTCTTTTTTCCTGATTCAGTTTAACATAATGAAATTAAAATTCTGATTCCTATCGACTATTGGTTTAAATGTTACACGTTATGGCAATGGCAGCTAATTCAGTATGCAGGCTAATTCAGTGCTTATTAAACACTACCGACCAACGTCATATTTAGTATTTGAACATTTGGATCGACACATTTGCAAAAGTTTTGGAATCGTTGAACAATCGAAGGGTTACAAGTCCCGACCACCCGACCCTAAGTATACGGCATGTAATATTCAATACCAGAAGTAGTGAAACGCTCCTCCAAGGGATGCTTTTGCTTGATAATATTTTCAAAACATGCCAATGAGTCATCGTCAACCTTATCTCACATGCGTGGAGTCGACCTGTGTGGTCTCGTTCCAAATGTGCCTTGAACGGCATCTAAATTTTCGTCCATAGCGACCAGATTGGGTGGCGTGGCATCGTATAGACATATATGCTTCTTGCACTGGTTGGCACATTTGTCGTGTGTATCGAAGCAGCTATACAAGAGATAATTATTTCGATGAATTTCAATTCCTTAAATCCAGAAGGTAAATTAATTTCTTCATATGTGGATCTTTAACTTTGGTCCTGACACTAACTTTAATCCTGAACTTGTAATTCCGAGCTTCAAACGGTATTTCCACGGACGTTGAATCAAGTCATCGAACAGTTCTTCCGCCTGGATCACTCTAAAAATCATGGTTAGTATAAATCAAATGTTGTGATTTTCTATATTATAAAAATCCCGAAACCTTTTAGTCATTCTGATCTTTGAAATAGTTTTTTTTAAATATCACGATGGTTGTTGGTTGCTTTTTTCAATTGTTACAATTAGGTCTGGTTCTCATGATTAGTGTGTTGTGTGACGTGTTTCGTTCGTGTCATCAAAAGTTTAACTTAAAGATGTTAAGAGTGCCTAAATGTTATACGAGTAAGAGCAATAGAGGGAATAATTATCTGGAAAGTCATGGTTTAACCGAATCGGTGAATCCTTGAGCGTTGTCCCGGGCGTTACAATGTTTCGTATGGATTCCAATGTGCTTATTTCGAAGTAGTAGGAATATTACACTTCCGAAGCAAATAGTCCTACCTACGCATTTTCCCTTAAATTAGCATGCGTTCGGATGCACTGGAAACTGGAATACTTCCTGCATTAAAAGTCTAAAACATAATATTCTCAAACAAAGAATTCTGCTCCGTAATCCTTGTTATTCTTGCCGGCAACTGTGATAGTAAATGAACTAAAGTACATCATATTCTATGGCAAAAAGCGGCTAGACAAACGGATAAGTTAAGTATTGCAAGATTACGAAATCGAGCGATAGAAGTGTAAAATAATTTGTAACCTTCGAATTAATTATACAATGTATTTCATAATTACAAATTTCAAGATATCAAATGAAAGATGCAAACCGACAAGTCAAAGCACAGAAGCTCGTACGATTTTATAACATGTTTCATGCAGCAATCTCATTCTTGATGCATTTTCGGACAAAATCTAGAGATTGGAATTTATTAAAATTACAGGTTATAGATGGAAAGAGATGAGAAGGATTTTATTTAAAATAAATTTTTTATTTTATGCTAAACTTAGTCAACAGAGAACATAAAATTGTTGAAGAATTGTGTTCGACAGCCAAGGTGATTTTGAGTGCCTGTCTTCAGTCCGAGTGAGAGGAAACCATACTGCTCTGAATCGATAGAGGGAGTCGTTGAAACAATCAGTGCAAATTTCAGTTGACAGTCGATTCAGGTGAGTTTGAGTTTTTGTGAATTATAACTATATTATAATATATTAATTAATAATAATATAATTATATTATATTAATATTATAACCGAAACTTTAAACTTTGATTTTACATTCTGCCGAGTAATTGAAACTTGAACTTTAATTTCTAGGCAGGTTAGAATTTAGTTATCGTGTCCAATATGGTCCAAAATTTGCGCATATGTTTTTTGTCCGATAGTTAATAGCGCTGACTTATTTACTACAATAGCTCATTTCAGTTCTAATTCCTGACTAAATTAATTTATGTGCACACTGTAAGGAGCTAAGAATAATTATCCTATGAGAATAGAAATTTCAATCTCCTGCATTTCGGTAATAATAAGTTTCCCTAAAACACGGCTAACAACAAGGAAAAATTAAACACGGAAATCTCTCTGGACCACCAAGGCTCATGACAAATAACATTTACATGACAGGGGGTCAAAGATTATACTGAATGCATTTGTAGAAATGCTCTTGTTAATGTTGTAAAACGCTAGTGACAATTTATTAGACTTTTTCACTGATCTTCGTTTGATTTTTAGTGTGCATCAACGCCGCTATAGTTCATTATTTCATTGAGGATTTGAGATGTGACAAACTGCAACAACAGATTTAATTCTCACTATCTGTGGAGTACATTTTCAAATCCCTATTTCAACTGGAGTCCATAAAGTGGAGTGTTTTTGAAACCGACTAGTGGAGAAGCTTTAAGCCAAAACAATTAAGCAATGGAAGGATGCTCTCGAAAAAGGTATAACTATTTGTGTTGAATTTTTGTGTATTTTATATTTTTATCTTAACTAGTGCCGAATTGGGATGGTACGAACTCCGGTCATTATCGGTTAACTGTGCTAATCCGCCAGCATCGGCGAATGAATGGATTCATGGCGCTATTGTTTGTAACCAGAAAAATCTTACTATCGCATGCGACCCAAAAACCTTACTGTCGTATGCAAACCGACTGTTTTGGGTCACATACGATGTCAGTACCAGTAAGTCTAAAATACATCTAATCGTACAATTCCTTTACCAAAGAAGGTGGTGTGCTTTGGTTTCAGGAAAAACCCGGAAGATCCAAAAGTCTACGTGAATAAGAAGTCTGGCCCGTTGTTGGAATCCTTGAAGTGCAATATATGCCTGCTATGGTTGCTACCTCCCATCAGAAGCTGTCCAAATGGTCATACTGTCTGCTCCAGGTGCTTCGCCAGTATGCTGATAAACGGAACAACTAAGCCTTGCGGGGAATGCCGTCATAAGGACGGCTACCAAACGATATGTCGAGCTCTGGATTCAGTAGTCGAGAGTTTATTTTTAAAGTGCAAATTTGGCTGCGCGCAGCAGTTGACCATAGCTGAAATAAACAGGCATAATGAAACGTGTGATTTGAGGTGAGTTAAATTACTTTGTAGTTTTAGTTCAGGTACGTAAGGATCTAGTGCTCCTTTCATACGTCTGCTAATTTCCTATTCTTGTTTGATTGACAGACCTATAGATTGTCCCTATGGCTGCTCAGAAGAAATTGACTGGTCTGAATTCGAGGATCATTTGCGACAAATTCATCAGATGAAAAAATTAAGCGGCAATGGGTCCTTCACTTATTCTGCGAGTCTCACACAGGGAATTTCAAGTGAATATATTTTGAATATCTTGAATTTATTGCAATACCAACTTCACTGTTTTAACCCAAATATTAAACATATAGAAGATCTTTTGTCGAGAGACGTGTTTCTGTTAATGGAAGATGGAGATTCTTTCTTCGTTACCCAAGATGTTCACGAATTCGGACTTTGTCTCTATGTGAAAAGTCTTAAACAATACACCAATCAAGTAACGGCGGAAATATCCGTTGAAGGGACTAACAAGGTTTGTAGTTGTATGCATTTTTAACATCATGAAATGTTGATGTTTTAACCGGAATTTGTATGCAGGTTTGTAAAACGAAGTTCACAACTATCGTTGGCAGCATCCGTCAACCGATTGAGGGACCTAACAGGATGATACTCGCTGCTGACACAATCATGGGCTGGTGCAGAGCTGATTCCCAACAAAAATGGAAAGTTCATGTTGAAATTTACATTGAATATTAGTCAAAGCCCTTGAAACCCCTATAAATTTTACTAAATCAGAATGGATGTCATTTTAAATTCTTATTCCTTTACTGCAGTCTTTGCATTTATTCTTTGTCATCCATTCAGGTTTATTAAGCTCCAACAAGTCTTTAGTACTTTGTCCTTGAATACATCCTATGTTTTACTGTATTTGTTACAAATGCGCCAAAAATACCGACCATTGTTGTATTGAACTATTGACTTAAAAATGTCAAAAATAAAGTACGGAAAATCACATGAAGGACAATGATTGGATATAACAGATATATTTATGGCGTACTACTCTCTTTAAGTTTGTGTCAGATGCCTATCAGTTGCCTGTCAAGCTATATTCAAGGTCTATTGTTACAGCATAAATATACCCTAAGTTGTAATTAGCTGCGCACCTTTTTACATTTTAAAAATTCACCAGGCTAAAATTCCATAGTATTGAAGTTTGGGCGTCAAATATTCCGACTCAAAAAGTATCAGTTTTAGTGAGAATTTTTAACATATATTAAATAGTATTGGAGGAAATATTCATTTGATATATTTTGCATCATGCTTTATTCACAATGGTCACTAAATTTCACACGGCATGCTTATTCGTAATTTGAGTTATTATATGTTAATTTCATACACAAATCGGAAATTAGTAGCCGGAAAATCCAAAACCTTCGGAAACGCTCGGGATCGCTAATTCGAAATATACGAATAACAAAGTTTAACGATTTTATTGACCGAATATTCAAACATTTAACGAATACTATCAGACGCTTGGTGGACGGTGAACTTTAGCTAGGATTTGCTCTTCCCAACCCGTTAATTTTTTTTCATTTTTTTCTCTTTAAGCCCCGTTCCAAGACCAATGTCCGGTTTCTTATTCTCATGTTCTCAACCCGTGCCTCCACTTTGTATATTATTCAAAAATTGTTGATTCTCCCGTTTCGTTTCTTGAACTCAAACCCGTATCTCAGCCTTTCTTGTGTCCCTGCCAGATGCCAAACTCGTGATTTTCACCCTTGTATCATTTCCAACCTGAAACACAATCGTTTTTTCACCCGTTCAGCGCGATACATGACTTGTTTTATGCATCTTAAATTTCAACCTTCAAATCGTTACTTGCTCCATTCCCTAACGACAACAACCCTATTTCGTCTGTGCTCAAGTACTAAGTACGTTGCGTGGCGCAGGTGCAGCCTTGAGCAAATTGATATTTATAAAGTCTAAGATTATTAAGATAACAGTCAAACGGAGTTTCTTCACATGTGATGGATGGTGTCTGACCGAGGACGGCATGAAACAGTAGCCGATAGATTAGTTCTCCTTTAAAATTGAATAGTTTAAAGTTTGAATTGGTTAAAAGTGTCAATATCAAGATGAGTTTAAAACAAGGGATATCGTATGTGACCTTTCATCCTATTAAAACAATTACCGGAATCAGAACCAGAGATTTCTCAAGACCTCAGGATCTCTCCTGAACCAGATTTATCACCAGAACCGGAAGTAAGGTCGTCGTCCGATCAAGAGTCGGACATTTCACAGGAGCCGGATTCTTCTCCCGAACCGGATACATTGCCAGGTCCAGAAACTTCCCGGAACCGAATAATTCACCAGAACCGGGCTCTTCTCCCAGACCGGAAATGTGGTCAAAAAGCCGATACATTGCCGGATTCAAAATCAGATGCATTGCTAGAACCGGACATATCAGTGGATCCTGATGCGTCGTCGAAACCGGACCATGAGTCCGAGCCCGATATGTCTCCAGATCCTGATATTTCACCGTAACCGGATATATCGCCTGAACCAGAACTGGATATTTCTCCTGAACCATATCTCAATGCTTAACCCGAGCCAGACAGTTCTCCAGAACCGGACGCCGTACTTTCTACAAAACAAACACAGCACCCGATATTCCTTGTCCAGATCAACTTCCAGAACCATCGATGAGTCCATCACCAGAAGCTTCACCGGATCCCAATTCGATTGGCATCCCAGAGTCTGCTCTACTTATTCCGGAGCCAGAACCGCTTATTTCACCGGAGCCAATGCCAGATCCTATTCCTGATCCAGAACCTTTTCCATAGCCGGATCCTGATCCCAACCAATTTTCTAAAGCACCGAATAATTCGCTTCCGCCTAAGTATTTACCCATTCCGCCCCAGCAGTTCCATTCTCATCATAGTTAAGTCAAGATCATTCGCACCACCCACTTCTTCAGTACATTTTCCAGAACTGAAAGCTACGCCCAGCTCTGTTTCCGCATCTCCTCTCATGAGCATCCCACCTGATCAAGCATTCTTAATTAGGCAAATTGAGTAGTTGGATTTCAATAGAACGCCACTTGAGCTGCTTACCATATCCCAGCTCCCATATATCATATTTACATTCATCTAGTGAGAGATACCTAAAATTACTGAAGCTCAACTTAACATCAGTTCCTGTGTTGTTACAGTATTGGCGTTTTGATAAAATTCCTTCCTGTGCACATTTTTTCGCACCCACGTTCCTTCCATTCTGCAAACAGTAAACCGATAAAGCCTGCACTTCTTGCTTCACTATTGAATCAGGCAAAAAACGTCATTTTAAATAATTGATATTTCAATTACAGAACCACTAATAGTAAATGTACTAACAATTTTAAAAGTGAAAGAGTAAATATTCCAGTAGCTGACAAATGCATGTTGAACTAACAAACACATATATCGGAATTCAAATATTCTTAAAAAAAACATGAGCAGAATTGAACAGAATAAAAAGCAAAATTTTCAAATTACCAGAAAAAAATCACAGTAATGATTTCATGGACACTGCTAATAATAATCTTAAAACAAAACCGCGTTAATCTTGGAGAAATCCAGAGAATTAAAAAAAAATCGAAAATAGGACGCCTTATACGAGGGACGTTCAATAAGTAATGAGAATGTACCCTTCAGAAGTATGATGGAGGGTTGGGATTTCTATCTCATAATCCTTCTATCTACTGTACATCATGTTCCAAAAATCAGGTTAATTCGTTCAGTCAGTCGTCAACAGCCTGTCGTCAAAGTCAGATACCTGGCGCAAACCTTGGAATCTCACAAGACTCAGATTAGTTTGACTATACATTTTTTGCACAGCAAGGAAAGTCCAAGACGGAAGTTCATTAAAATTTTCTCAGCGTTTGTGGTGACAGTGCTCTTCTTCATTGAACAGTTGCTTGGTGGGTAACTGATTCTAAGTCCGGTAGGCAGACGGCAAAAAAAGAACCCCGACCTGAAAGACCCATTTCCGTTTCCGATGAGCTCATTTACCAAAATATAAACATCTAATTGATTTTGACCGTCGTGTTACCGTTGTTCAAATAGGCCAGGAAATTGGCTTTTCAGTTGGTATTGTCAGTTTAATCCAACATGATAGACTAGCCCTGGAGAAGCTGTCCACCCGTCGGGTTCCTTGTCCGCTCCAACCGATTCAGAAGCAAAAACGCATTCAAGTTTGTAGGGCCTACTGAATCTCTGGAACGCAGGCCCAAATAACTTTCATACAAATATCATCACTGCTGATGAGTTGTCCATTCATCAGTATGATCCCGGATTCAAACAACAAAGTATGTATGGGACTACGACAGAAAATCCAGGTCCGATCAAGGCAAAAGCCAATAAATCGCCTGCGTTGCTTTTAGCCAAAAATTTCTGGGCTGCCAGTGAGATACTTCTCACGGATTATATCCCAAAAGAGACTACCATGAATGCCCAACATTATCTAGAAGTTTTGGACCGATGGAGATACAGCATCAGGAACCGGAGACGAGGAGCTTTAGGAATTTTAACTTAGGTTAGGCTAAGTCAGGTCAGGTTAGGTTGGGGTAAGAAGGCTTCCCTAGGCCGATCGTCGTTCCTGAAAATCGACCACCCCCAATATCCTTTAGGCCTAGCCCACTGCAATTCTTATTTATATCTACATTTTAAAAAAATTATCTGGGGAAAGAGATTTGGCGAGAATTGTGAACTTATTTCGTCCGCGCAAGACGTTCTAAATTGCTTTTCGAAAAATTTGTTTTTTGAAGGTATGAGAAAGTTGAAATACAAGAGTGACGGTTGTGTTGAACTGCAATGACATGGTGTTTAAAAACCACAAATGACTTTGGAATGAAGTTGTTTTGTTGTTGAGATACAGCTACATTCGCATTACTTATTGAACGCCCCTCGTAGTTGAGCAAAATAAGGAATACACAAAATCAAAACAAGTAAAACGCAAAATTTTTTTGACAAAAAACCGAAATATGAACTATTCAATAAAAAAGGAAATAGAGATAATGAAAACATAAGAAACCCATCGAGAAAATACTCCCAAAGGTAAAAAAAAAAGCAAAAAAAAAGGTGAATATCTGCAACATTAAAAATATAATTTGCCAAGAAACTAATGAAAAAATAAATTTTTGAATCTTGAATACTGAAAAACTAATTGGAACCAATTTCTCCTCATGGTCCAGTGTACCAACCCCGAAACAAATCTTCAGTTCCAACAGTCCTCAGTTTCGTTGTACTTTCATACAATAATGCAGCTATTTTCTTTAGCTCTAGTGATTGTCTCATTCTTTAGCTCACCACGGAACACGGATCTTGACCTTATACCAGGTACGCAACGAGAACTACAATATTTTCCAAATTAAATTAACGATTCAAACTAAGTTCAACTGAAATCTTTCAGATTAGCTTTAGCTTACTAACCTGAACAGCGGCGAAGTGTCATGTACTGTACTGTACTTGAATTGCGGTTTTCCAACAAACAACCTGACGCGTCTCGTTCTTAGTTCCATAAGTCACATTGCACTCAAATTCAGAATTGATTGCACTCAAATTCAAAATGCTGCAGATAGTTTTGATTTTTAACTTAGTGGCACTACGTAACAACGTACTGTTCCCAATTCCCCGATTAACCAGTCCGGACAAATTGCAGTGCATTTACATTCTTAAATTGATTCGGGTGCTTGTCAAGCACAAAGTATTATTTAACATCGTGACATAACCTTGGACAATTTGTTGACATTTACAGAGAACATGAAGCGTTTGAAAGCCTTTGAAACAAGCCAATCTTTATAGCTTCCCTTTTCTCATTCAAAAATTCTTTAATAATATACAGCCGTTCAGATGTAAAATCGAAAGTTTGAATAAGCATAAGCTTGCTGTTGTATTATAGATGAATCTGTTCCAGCCTTCTCTGCTTTTGACTAGCCCAGATTATAGTAGAATTAAAAGGGCTAAGAGGACCTCAACAGCTAGAGCCGGTTTTACTACAAACCTGGTGATGTAGGTGTGAATACATGGCATAAACTTTACAAGGATTTGAAGAAAGATTATAATATAATAGCACGGACCAAAATACCCTTTTCGTTCAAGAGCCCATGTACCATGAGCGTGTATAAACTTGGCGTGAAATCATTCGAGGATGACCTTGGATAGTCACGCCAAGCAACATGCTGTCGCGGGCATGATGTTGAGTACCCGGATTTTGGAATCTTAAATCTTAATGAAGGCGGGCTCATTTTATTTGAATAATTAGAGCTTCCGCTCCGATAGTTCAAGTCTTAGTATAAAATATTACATTTCTCTATTTCGTTTGTCTCCTAATAAGGATTTAGCATGCAAATTATGTATTAAGCCTAAGTGGTAAACATTTCGTTGAGCAAAATGGCAGTAGCAGAGTTTCTTATTGCATTGTAATACTTGTGAAAGTCTACATGGACCCCTAAATGTGGCGGAATGTCAAATACCAAGGTACTGAACGGTGCTCAGTATTTCGCCACCAAGAGCAGGCAAGCCTTCCCACTTTATCACGAACTAATACTATATTTATAATTATAATAATTAAAATATAATTAAAATAGTCATATAATTGAGATTGAGATGCCTAACCCTGAAAAAATTATTTATGTCTGGAAAACTAATTTGCCTACTTCGAAGAAAATTGTGTCTTTACAAGTTATTAAATTCTACTGACCCTGAGATATTCTGTCAAACTCGAAAAAGGAGCAAAAATCACAATTACATATTTGAACTTTACTTGAAACTATTTACAATATCCGCAAAACCAAACGCTCCAATACAATGGTGGAGCAAAATTACACGCATCACCGGTGGAGCCGGAAAGTAATGCTTGAAAAGTGCTCTCAGTTTAGTTCCAAGTAATGCTCCGGTGAATTCCTGACATTTAATAAGCATTTTAAGAGCATTAAATTCTATAATGCATGCATACTCCACAGTAGCTAGCTATCGTGAACGTAAAAGTACAACTGCCGTCAATTCAGCCTGAATTCGTAACCCTACAGTAATACTCTGTACCACAGACATATCAAAGGACGATCGATGACGAATGGATCAGGACAACGAATAGATGGACGAAGTCTGACGAACGGACGGATAAGTTAGGCCATTACGAACAGATCTACGAATCAAGGGACGAACCTACGGACGAGCACGGACAATGGAACGGATCTACGAACGGACGGACAAACGGAGTGACGATGACTTACGTACGAAGATAGCCGGACGACATAATGTACGCTGACGGACGGACTAGCGAACAGAAATGGCAATCTGTACGACATGTGCGACTTGTCTGTCTACTCACTACCATGTTCACAAGCTTTCCCATAAGACTCGAGCTGAACTCATCTGCACTACATCCGTCAAGTGGAACACGAACCCATTTATCGTCACTATATTTATTCCCAATGAACAGGTCTTTCGGTCTAAGGAAACTCAAGTCAGGGACTTCTAGACGGGTATTGACCTGGGGTTTGTGTTTGTGCAGGAAGTCCCGGTGGCTTGACTTGAATCCGACAAGCGCTCATAGCAAGCCAATGTATTGGCATGGGCGGACCTTGTTCTCGTATTTCCTTTGTCATTTCTAAACGACTCAATGAATTAGGATAATTCTTTTTGCATTTTGAAGCTTATGAAATTTCCCATTAATCACTTAGAATATGCTGGCGCTAAGGAGCCGCGCGACTGAAGTAGAGCAATAAGGAAAAACGAGAGCAAGGTCCGCCCATGCTAATGCATTGGCTTGCTATGAGCGCTTGTCGGATTCAAGTCAAGCGTCCCGGTGAGGAAATTTTGCCAAGATAAACGACACGTACAAAGTCCAAGACACTTTTAGTCGTAAAGATTATTGTTTATTTCCCAAAAATGGAATTACTCCGTTGCCAAGAAACTAACGAATTGTGAATTCTCGATCTTCATTCACATTAGAAAGTGAATTATGTAACTGAGTGGCAAAGCTGTGGATGTCCCTGAGAAATAGGTGTGATTTTGCAACTTCTAGTACACGAAAGGTATCGGGCGGGTTGGCTCCGCTGAAAAAGATAACCCGAACCCGACCCGAAACTTTTTTGCTAAACAAAGGATAATCCCACACGACCCGATATGTTCAGGTCGGGTCAAAATTCTAAATGACCCAGAACGAAACCCGACTCGATACCCCTCGGGTTAACCCAACCCTAAATTAATCTCTAATGGGGACCTTGTTCACAAAATCGAACGCTGTTCCACAGTGCAATTTTGTGTTCGCACGCGCATGTACATTTTCCTGTGTATTTCGACGATATGCCACTAAGTTTTTTTGGGTGCAGTTGTGCACAGATGCACCTTACATGTATTAATTACATTTTGCAGGTTCCTTCCATCCGTTTATTCTTCAATGCATTCGTTGGTCCGCTCGTCGATCCGTTAAGCAGTCCTTGGACTTTTAGCATGATTGTCCGTTTGTGCGTTCAAGGAACAGGAAAAATGACAGGTTGACAGATACATAAAAGGTATTCTATTGATATTTTCGAAGCTAGAGATCAAATACAATTTTGGTCGATTTTGGTTACTCTACTGCAACATATTTATCTATAATTTACCTGTGGTGGTTCTAACTAGCGCTGTTCTAATGTCATTATGGGTAATAACAATTCTTATCATGTTAGTCCTACACGTGAAAGAGAAAACAGTGAATATACAAGTTTGGCATCACGTTCACGAAGCTTCCAACACTTGAGGTAGAAAATTGCAATGTAATGACACAATCATGGAATATAAAGTTTATTTAATGTAACCGTCGCTCAAAGCAGATAAGAATTATGTAAATTTTTCGAAAATATACAATCGCATAAGTAGTCACAACCTTCAGTAAATTGTACAAAAGCACTAAAGATATAGCCTTTAACATTAAACAGCAATCGGTAGCAAAAACATGAAATGAATTTTTTTGACAAATGTGTTCACAACAATTGTATTCCAGAATATTTACAGGTTAGGGATATGCCAGATAGTGAATAATTATGATAATTTTAAAGATATCTGAATTTCAATAAAGCTTTGTTCTATGCATATGCATTTTCTATTGAAACAATTTCTAGATAATTCCCTAAAAAATTCAAGTTCTTCCAACATCAAACTTCATATTAAATATTATAATTTGGGGACAATAGAACATTTAAATATGTTTTACTAACATTAACTTAACACCAACGGCCAAATAATGATATTAAGGTTGGAAATTATAAGCTCAGCTCTTACCCAAGCCTTACTGAGATCCTTTTTTTTCCAAAATCAGTTTCTCCAATTCATGGATTTTTGCTTTCAAAGCGGTATTGTCAACCTGAAGGTCAATGAATAATTTTGACATCTTCTTAGACTCAAACTGGTAGAATTCCAGTTTTGCCTCCGTCGTAGCTAACTTACTCGTGATCTCCTCCAGCTTAGACTTGGTGAGTACGACCTATTGCAATCAAAATATGCATGGATTAGAATTTTTGCGTCCAAGAACATCTTCTTGCAATGTGTTCCGTTAGGGTCCTTATGAAAATGCGTGAAACAACAAGTCTTCTAAACAATTATAAGCTTATTTATACGAAATCCAAAATTTTCAAATGCGTATGATTATTGACTGACTTACATCTGACTCCATTTCTTTTTTGAAGTCGTCCAAACCGGCTTTGGCTATTACTTCCATCATTTTGTTTGTAGCTGTTGTATATCTCTTGTAAATCATTGCACCAGCAACAATAGACCCTACTCCAACAAAAGCCATGATGCCCTTAAACATCCGCTTGCCCTTTTCGGGGTTTTTCTTCGAAAAATCTCCATACATGTCGATGAAGTCGTGAAGGACTTGAAAATAATTTTCATTCATATCCTGCTGAAAAAATTAATATATGTAAACATAATATTGGTGTATATGGTTCACGAAACTCTGGCTGCGAAAGATGCGGTGTTTCATTTCAAATGGGATTCAAATAATAGTCAGTTCAAAATAAAATTTAATTGGGTGTATATCATTCCCAGAATCCCGAAAAATATTTCTATATTTGAAGCGAAAACGTATCGCACAATAACATATTTGGCACGGCACGGTTTACAATGACATATTCGGCACGGATCCTGGTTTAAACGCTCATAGCGAATACATAGTGTACTAAAGTCAGCCAAATTGACATCAGTCGTTTTCAATGGTCCTTGCAATTTAATTTCAAATCGATTCAAACCACCAGGTCACTGCCAGATTACTGGCTTTGATTTGTTTGCGTTGGTTGTTGGAAATTTTGACTGTAGTCCCAAACTAAAGTGAAGATTTCCACTGTGTACTGCTTTTATTGCAGAAATATGCTTTTTTATACCTTTTAACGCAAGCGCGTGTGCATAACTTGTAATTTGGAAGCTTGGAACGTAGTAGAGCGTGCTCGGTTTAACTTCTCAAACCCAAACCGTTGACTAGAATAATATTAGAACAGACTAGAAAACCGTCCGTAAAAAGCTCTCTGAAATTCTTAATCTCAAACACTTAGTTCCGTCTGTCGTGTTTTAAACTTATAGCCTACACATAATTGGATATAATTATAATGCGATGAAGCTATTTGATATAAACTCACATGAATTTTGTAGTGCAACTGTATAGTGTCACTGGCCTCCCGGATTGAATGGCGTGGACAAGACTTAACTTGCAAGATCAATTTGAAATATTCCAAATTTGTACCTGCCAGATTTGTACATAAAAAACTCATAAAACCTGCTATCACTTGTACAAAATCACTTGTTTTAACTGTAAAATAATATGTAATTAGTTTTGGCAGATTCTTCACCTGTGCTTCAGTCGTCCAGCAAAAAGTGCAGTCAGTAGAAATGGCGATTTGAAAAATGGCGACTACATTGCATGGTAAAGTACAACTGCAGTCAGTTTCTCTCAACCACATATGAAGAGACGACCATGATCAAATATACCATAGGTATCGAAACTTGTACATTAAAAAGCAAGTATTAGTAATATGTATTACAAAAACTAATACCCTACGCTTTTCCATTAGTCATAGTTCGAGTTACTACATATCTAGCTTTCTGCGATATAGACGACCACTGCGAACTTAGGATATTGAGTAAGTTTCCATGCGTTCCCCAACAAATCCCTAAAGTGCCTGGGACTGACCCTTTTCAAAGTGATAACACCATTTTTGCCTCAATAACGTCCAAAATGGTTGAGATAAAACCCGGCAGCTTTTCCGTTGTAGGTTGTGCCTATAGCATATACCGATGATAATATAGCCATCTCAAATGACACAAATTATACTAAGCTTCACTGGAGAATTCCATACCCACTGCTTGTAAGTATAGCCATAGGTAAACGAGTTCAGAATCTTTTTCGAGCGAACGGTTTTCTACTTGTTAAAACATTCCTACCCGTTATTATGAGTTAGAGAATTTATATGTGCTTTTGAAATTGAGGTTATTAGATTTATAAGACATTATGATTTTCAATTACTTTATATTGAACTTAAGTTCTAAAAACAAGCATAGTATTCTACTCATGTATGGCACAGACAGTTCATGCAGGTCCAACCGGCAAATTGTTTCACGCATGGATCACGCCGAACCTCGTCGTAATTCCACCAACTAGGTATTTAATCTGTGTATCGAACGTTTCATGGAAATCTACTATCTTTGGAAGCTTTGGCTTTCAAATGGCAGACGAAGTCTTCAAAAAGGCTTTCGAATTATAGAAACTGTAGTAGAATTGCCTCCCGACTGCCAGGAATTTGAATTTCAGGTCAATATTAGGCCTTGCTTCGACTTACCACATGTATTCAAAATCCGATAATTAATGCAAACTAAATGCACTTTTAGCAAACCGGCCTGTTTTGTTCAAGCTAAATATGGACAATTAGCCTGACTGAGTCTAAAACGCCCCCACCTAGGAACCAAAACCTAGGACATATCTTATGCATAAAGTCATTTCACACACTACAATACTTTTGTTCTAAACATGTTCGTAAAGTTAGGATTGTTGGTCCAGTTCCAGCGTCTTATCAACTGTGTTTCCTAGAGAATTCCTTTGCACCTAATGGAGATAGTTTTTTGACAAAGTAAGCAGTATCATATGCAATGTAAGTGAGATACGGACTAAAGTAAGAATAAAGCTAACAGAAAGTACAACTGACAAGCAAGCACAGAATATCAGCGCTTATGTTCATGTAATGCTATTGTAACAATAGTATTTTGCAAGAGCATTGATGTAGGATTATGGTTTGAGACTAAGAGCATTTTCAAGCAATTCTTATTCCTATGCACTACCTCGCGAATTGTGTGGTTCTGTATTATTTAAATACACCACTTCAAAACAGTCAAAGTTTTAGTTGGAATGTGCATTGTTTCTGGTAGTAAACTCCGACAAATTAAATATTTATTTGGAAAAGTGAGCTTCTATAAATGAATTTGGCGTTTATTTAGCATTTTGGGTTCATCTATCTATTAAAGTAGTAACATAACGCATACTTCCTGAAGTTGGATTTTGCGTTATTTTTGAGAATTAGAAAATCGGTGATTGGAGGAAGAAATCATAAAACATAATTCACTGGTCAGATCTACCAGCACAAATCCCTTTGTATATTCCAAATGTGTAGTTGAGCGGTAATGTTTGCATTCACTAGAATCTACAAGCACAATAGTTCTCTGCAAAATAAACAAATATAAAATAAATAAAATTACAGTGGGTCACTGCTGCGTCACAAGGTAATGCTGCTTTGGGATTGAATGCTTCCTTATTGGACTTAAACCTGTCTCGAAAAGTCGAAAGTGAGACTTACACTCAAACACCGAGCCAAAACTGTTATCCGTTGGGTCTTGGTATAATATCTACTTGCTCCGAATATATATTATTTCTTGCTCCAAACATAATTACAAGCTGTTTCAGAGACTTGTCGTTCTAGTACCAAGCCAAAGTCGAGCTCTTTCTTGTAATCCTCTACTGAAAATGTGAAGGTCCCGAAATGTTCGGGTCGAGTTATAATAATACAAGTAATCTGCATTGAGGCCCATTTCTGCTCTCAGCATCAGAACTGAGCAGCATACAAATATTTTCCAAACTTATCCAAACTGCATCTAACTCAGATTAAGTTCAGAAGAACGAAGGAAACGATTGTGGATTGATAGATGTTAATCATGAATTAAGTGATTGATAAGAGGGATGTAAACATAATGGGTTTCATGCAAGAAAATGCTAAGTTCCGTTGCTCTTTGTCTGTTGGCAGACTTCGGTTAATCCATCGAATTCAGCAATAATGGAATGCATAACCTAACCTTGCAGGGCGGTTACTAGTTTCCCGCGTTTCGACATACCCTAGCCTAAGCCTAACATAATCCGTTTCGAACGCTTTTGACTTATGTAGTTCTTATCACTTTGGTCCTTTTCGACTTTAAGGAGACGTGGTTCGTTTCGGAATTGCAGATGGATAAAGTCAACTGTACAATAGCCTCTAAATATTTACACGGAAAATTTTAATATTACACCCGGCATTTTACATCTTTAATTACTCTTAAGCTATTGCTCCGAATTTCGTTGGGGCTTGTTGCATTAAAGCCTCAATTGAATAACGAATCTGGCTACTCGCTTGTTCTAACTTATCGCCCTTTGACTGTTGAGAAAACTTTTGAGCCCTCCAAGCTTCCGAATCGGGAGCCCAGAACACTTGGATGAGAAAGACGAGTGTGACCTTAAACCAGTGATCGGGATCAGGGTGTGCTAAGGGTTCAGTAACCGCATGTGCTCTGCATATCAATTGTATGTTGCACGCGCACGAGTAGTACGACATAAACATGAAGAAAAAACAAACCGATGGAAAATGAGATGATGATTTGTCCTGTGTCAACATCAAATAGCTTATTATATAGGTTAGATTTTGAAAACAAATTATTGAATAAATGAATGCTGAAGCTCCGCTCAACAAGGGTACTGCTGGAACTGTAAGCTATAGCTAAGCTTATGGTGCTTTAGGCCCACTCCTGTTGTTGGCATTCCTTCCCCACAAGTTGCCATAAACTTAGTCATGCAGTTTCACACCAGTCCACATATTAAGAATTAGGTAGGCTGTTCGTTGATCGTTTCCACTCCACTTCAGAGATTGTAATCTGGAAAAACACACAACACTATGCTCTTCCAAGGAACTCACACAGCATTGTCGTGATTGAAGAAGTGAGTTTCTATGCATGACTTTGGTTGCCGTGGATATTCGTATGCAAAGAAAGCATAGGAAGACTTCGTTGAATTTGAATTTGGAAAATGATATAAGGGAACTTTTATAAACCACGCGCTTGACGCCTACGCCCACACTCAAAAAGTCACTCGTTGTTGCCAAATCGAGGCTTTCGAGTTTTCAGGCATAACGTCGGGCGAGAACTCGGTGTGAATATGGGTGTGAATATGGGTGTGAACTGGGGCGTGAATATAGGTGTGAACTCGGGCGGACGAGGGCGCGAGGTCGGGCGTGAACCCAGGCGTAAAGTCAGGCGTGAAGTCGGGTAGGTGGTTGGGCTTAAATATGGGCGTGAACTCGTGCTGAAGTCGGTTATAGTAGGTTAATTAAACCAGTTAAAAAAGAAATTATTTATTTGCCCAATACTTTAAACTCAAATTCTTCCAGCTAGTGGGTTCATGGGTCGAGGATTTCGATGCCAAATGCCAACATTCATTTGATGAAGTCAACAGATAAGTAAATCAATCGAAATAGAATTTGCATAGACTTATATAATCCTAAGTTATTTATTGCGATGTATATTTGTTTCGTTTGTCGATGTATTAATGCATGTTATGATGAAATGATTTTTATTTTGACTAATCAGAAAGAAAATGATGAAAAATCCTTGGAAACCAAAATGCACTTAGACGGTATTACTGATTTCGGTTAGAGTAAACCAAAGCCGGCGATCTAAAACTTTCATTGAAGCGTCCCAATGGTTGAATTAAGGAACTGGGAACACGTGGTAACCACCCATGAAGAAAATTACATGGTAACCACCCGTTTTACTTGATTTCCCCAAGGGCATGAGCCAAACTTAACCTAACCTGACCAGAATTTACCTAAAAGTTCGTTGAACGTTCCGCATAACCTAACCTAACACAAAGGATCAAAACACATTAGCGAAATCAGCAAAAGCCGGTGGTTACCATGTTCCTTTTCAATGGATGGTTACCACGTGTTCCCTGTTCCTGAATTCAACCGTCCCAATGTAGCGTCATTATAACACTCTTGCCTATTTTTTTTCAATTCGAGTTTGTTTAGGTTAAATTAGATTCCGGATAACATTGGAGCTCAAGTTAGAATATGTTAGGTCTAGATAAGTATGCCAAAACTCCCGGAAAATGGGACGTTAAAATTCGATATTGATGAAGTTACAATGGAGCGTTACAGTTTGGTGCATTCTAGCCCTGATTTGAAAATTTTAAATATTGGGCAAAACGTTCCATTCCTAGGCTGATTCTTGATCCCATTCAATTCATGAAATTCATGCTTACATCATCAACGAGCAATCAATGAAAATCTTAATACGCTAAGTTGAGCGGCCATATGCTTTGAGGACTCTAGGATTTCTAATTTCTAATTGATTGGACAATTTAAACTGAGTCCTTTGCTTGAATTAGCTAGCAGTAAACGAGCCTTCATGACCTTAGCCTCACCGACGTCAGACTGGAGGGGGGAAGGCGATTAAATAATTTGACAAAAAATTGACTTCTCAATTTTTATTTAAATGAATATTCCTGCATATGGTGACTTTGTACAAGTATGTACCAAACTCAAGTCCTGTAACGCCTTGCACCGCTCCTATTCACCATCTTGCCACCCGTCCACCACCCTACCAACTATCCACCACCCCTACCACTCTTAACCAACTTTAGGAACACCCTGTACATTTCCCAACATCCACAATTCAACTTGGCAACCGTGTTGGGTGGTGGGGGTGGGGTTGGTAGAGGGTGGTGTGTTCTGTTGCGTCCGTACAAGCACCGAGTCAATTCACAAAGTAGACGAATTTTATCCTAGATTTAAATGTGTTAACAGTGACCAGTGACCTGTTATCTGATTGTTAGCATTTTACAGGGTCAGAAGTCCCTGATCTGAAGAGGATGAGTGGGTGAGCAGCGGAACGGCTGATGTAGGAAGGTCTCGTCTTCATCGAACAGGACACGGTACGGAGAAGGGCAGTGAGTGCAGAGAAGTACCAGTTGGCCTGACCTGGGCATGGAGTGTGACGCGGATACACGACAGTCATGGACAAACACTTCGGCCAATCTTACTCTCCTTTCAGTCGTCACTGGAGAGGAAAGGAAGGATGGCGAATGGACACTGAGCAAGCAGGCATGTTTAACAGAGCTTCTTGTACCTAAAATGGACCAGGAGCGGACCTACAACAGAAAGCAAATCGGTAAAGTCGTAAGAAGTTTATTTCTTTGGTTGTCCCGCTACCCGCTGTGAAACTGAAACGCAAAGAACTTCCGCCGATGAATTGTACGCTAATCAATAATGTCAAATGTAGCGCAACTTTGCAAACCTTACTCCAAACTACCTAACGCCCTCGTATCTTTTGTCTAATATAGAACTGTAATATTTAGGTACTGGCTATGAAGTGCACAATAATAGTTCCAGTAGTGACGAGAGTAGTGAGTCAAGTTCCCGTGAGTACAGCGATAGCGATAGCTGTGGTGCGGATGAGCCGGAACTCAAGAAAAGTAGGATAGACAAGAGCGATAACACGAGTTCACTCTCTCAGCAAGTCAAGGATCAACCTCCAGGTTATTTGATTTTAAAAACAACTGGCTGACAACTGGGAGCACCAATTCTGAATCAACATCAAACAAATGTATACCAAACCAGCCTTTTTCTTTGTGACAGTGATTTCGACGATGCTATCACCGAGAAGCTTTAATCGCCAACTATTGAATTCAGTCAATCTGGAAGATTTGTCTGATTTAAGTTCGGTATCTTCAATGTCATCTGATGGCTACAGTGACTTGCTGAGATCTCCCAGGTCAAATCCTCGTCCAGTCGAGTTTGAAGTTGCTTCAACGTCTCCTATTATTCTGAATCCCATAGAAGACTGCAATTCAAGCTCCGGACTTGAAGATGAAGAACAGGTAATACTAATCATTAACGGCTTGCAGCTGTAAGCCAAATGTCCAATAGCTATCGATAAAATGAATTTATAGTAAGCATCTTTTCTTAGATGATCTTACGATATAAACTTGATCCTTGAAGTGGTTTGTCTGTCTTTCAGATGAAATTGAATCGTCTGATAACACGGTCATCAGATTCTCAGTCATGGTCGCAAATAGATGAAGATGAAAACTTTGCGGATTCCGAGTTTGACTCGGATGAACTTACAGAGAAAAGTTACAAGAGTAGCGGTTTTTCCAGCGATTCAGAGATTTCTGAATCTAAGGATCAATGGAATTGCAACTTGTGTCATGTGAAGTCAAACAAACCGTACATGCAATACTGTCTCCGTTGTTTTAAAGTAAGTCACATGCGAATTTAGCTTTACTGGTGCAAGGCGCGACCACTGGTTGTGTTTAGTGTGAATTCTACCTGACAAAATTATTAACCTTTCCGCGAAATCTTGTAATTATCTTTCCTGCCATCCTCTATTCATACTTCAACGAAGAATATCACAAAAAGTACAAGTTTTCATAAATTATGATAATGAAAGGAATATTTTGGTTTTGGTTGAACTTGCGGCAGGTGGAATTATCGCTAAATGACTTTGTGGCACTAAAAGACTATGCTGCATGCTTTGCCAAATTTTGGGACAGAAACAGGTCACTATCCGATATTATTCTCTGTGATGTCAAAGAACGTTGAGCACCTAGATGTCGGTAGCCGAACTTATTAGCGGGATCTCCTTGCGCCACTATAACCAAGTCGTCGGATGCAAAATTACAAATACTAAGTTCTAATATCTGTCTGTTCATTTAGATTAGAAGGGATTGGCTCCCAACACGCCCGAAGTCTCGACGTCTAAAGTCTCGACGATCAAAAAAACTAAAGCCCGAATTCAAGCATCAGCCTAACTCTTTGGAAGCATTCAAAGGAGAAGAGCCGGCTACACCTGCAGAGGAGGCGAAATTGAGCCAAAGTGTGCTTTCCTCCTCACAAGACTCCAATACGGAACAAGAGAAAGATTTAAATCTGTACGATAAATTGCAGTACATTTTGGATTCTCCACCGCCTGTCGTCAATGAAACGATTGAACAAGAGTCGGAAAAGGACCTAGAGACCTGTTCCATTTGCATGGTACGTGACAAAAACGCGGCCTTTGTTCACGGCAAGACAGCTCATAGATACTCTTGCTACACTTGTGCAGACAAAATCCTGAAAAAGTCGGGCAAGTGTCCTATTTGCAGAAAGACGATTCTGCGCGTGGTAAAAGTCATTTCTGTGTAAATTCGTTATTCGTTCATGGGATTCGATGCCAAGGTAATATGGGAATTTGTGATAAGTTGGTGTTTATTGCTAAAAAGTTAAAACGATAGAATTATTTACAACCTTATATAATGGCTTTATTGTACACAATAGGTACCCGAAAGATGTTCATTTTTTTAACTGTTTTTCTCAATCAAAATAGAAGAACAAATTAATTACCTTTAACTTTAACTACAATCTGTAGCCCTCTCAATCATAAAAAAAATATATTGACAACTTCTGGATGAACATAACTCTGATGATTAAATCTGAATCAAAAGGTGAAAATCACATGTAGCTCCTTTTTTTGTGTAGAAAGCAACGCAAAGCGCGATACAGCAAAGCGCGTCTATCAATCACAGAAATGAGTTCAGTTGTAAATTCCTTGTTTTACAAACAATACAATACATATCAATACAATACATATATCTTCCATTCAAATAGGTTTTAACGTGAAAGTTCTCAGAATAGCAGGATATGCAATATATAGAATATTTTTTACAAAAACGAGTATTTCTGTTAAGTATAAGCATACATTTCTTGAACTTTTATTCATTGATAGGTACCTGCCGTGTCGAAGGTCAATGGCAATCTCGAAGGTCAATGGCAAATACAAATTAGTAGTTAATCGTTAAGTAGTAAACTTAGCTCACAAGAAGGTCCACCGCAGTACAACGTAAAAACCCAATTCTTCATTCCGGTTTTCTTGAGTTAATTTAGTAACGGTATCGCCTTTGATTTGGATTCCCTTTTGTACATATCCGGAAACTTGGCGCTATTTGGACAGCGGTGTTCATAGCTATTGAAACATTTGACAGCAAATATAAATGCTTCAACATTGGGCACAAGAGAAGGAAAAAGACCTATTAGAGATTTACTGGTAGAAGATCATTTTGCTTATGTGAATAAAAATAAGTATTTTTGTGACATTGACGTACATAAGTTTTTCGTGTAGCGTCACTGGTGATGAGATAATGATTCATAATGTGGAGGAGAGGAGCCAGGAGTAACATCATTTAATACAAATGGATTTGGTATAACTCGCATTGTACATTGTACTGATTTCCCGAGCTAATAATTATTACCACAAATAAGTTATTTTTTGAGTGCGCTAGTACTTTCTACTTTCTGAAACTAATAGTTATGATATCTGATACAGGCCCGTCTCAGTGCCGAAGATTTTTTTATTTGGGGGAAGTTGATTTCCGAATCACATTTACAAACTCACATTCACAGCCTCACATTTACAGCCTTACACTTACAGCCAAACCTCAACAATGCAAAAATCCATATTGCTCTGGCATGGATGACAAAGTTATAAATAATGTTTCAAAATTGCTCTCAGCCTAGGGCATTGAGCGTGAGTATTACTTGAAAATTAATTTGCATGTTGCATTGCAGAGCCGTAACTAGCGTGAATTTACAACTAAAACATGTGCTTCCAGTCACAATTCATAATGCTGTAGTAATGCTCCGATATTGTTCCTGTGTCGAGCGCATTCACGTTCACAGTATTTAGTGAGCATTATTGGATCAATATTTCCACACGGCTCAACAAACTCACTATACTTAATTTCCACCAAAGATTGGCAGAAGATTGATTGTTTTCTCTTCATTTCGTGCTAAAAGTATTTGAAAGTCACCAGATACTAAGATACAATCGCTAATATCATTTTAGAATGTAATGACCGAGATACCCTGAATATCATAGTTTTCGGTGTTTTGTTGGGAGAAATTATCTGATACCGATAGTGCGTGTAAAATTCATAATATTTGCAATTTGATTCATGTAAATTGGTCCACGGGTTCAACAGATACAGAACTTTGGGAACTCAAATCCCAATAAATGAGAATGTATTTTAAAACACTGCATGAGTACTTGCATGTTAACTGTGTTCTGGAAGCTGAGTCCGGAATAACGAATAATTCTTCCTACTTGCCAAGCAAATCGAAGAAGCCCGGATATGCATAAAGTGAGCATTAAATAATCATTAATAAGCAATAGTTGCACAGATTAAATAAATGCTTCCAATTACAACCTTAATTCATAATGCGACGATAATGATCTAAGAATGCTCAAGTGTAGAATCAGTATTGAGTGAGCATTACATGAGCATTAGTTTCCATGCGCTGCTGCCATCCTCGGCAACAGAACCGACTTGGAGCTGTGCAACAGTTTTGTCGGTTCGTAGCAGATGGCACTGTGTAATACATCTTTATTTGATTCACGAATTCTTATGATTGTGATGGATTTAGGATTAGAACACCCAGGAGTGCGACGTTGCCAAGAAGATTCTGTACAACACTTGGTGGTAGGTGAAATAAATATCCCACTGCTATTAATCAGTTCAAGGGAAAAAGTACTTAGACCCATTTTTAATATTCCAAGGCGTTGAAGCTGAGAAAAAATGTTTGCCATGACTCATCTTTCTCATAAATACTGGGTGCTGTGTTTAAGTTGACAATTCAATAAATGAAACTATTATCGATGCATATTCAAAATGAACTTCTACGTGAATTCAAATTTCAAATATAAAAAAAACCGACCTTGGGACGCTACTCTTCGACTCTCGCCGAGTATCGGGTATTTTGCTGGAGACAAATGAATCTACTTTTAGAAAACATCTATTACTCGAGTGCTGTTGCAGTATTTTGTGTCTTCATATTGCATGTAAATTGAATACAATCTTGTGGGTTCTAGATCTACTGTAAGTATGATTGTCTATTTTCCCAAAATTTAGTCTCCGAAACAAGTAATGTCATTCAGTTGATTCAGGATCTTTAAAATTGGTCCCCGTCGCCTTATCTCAATTAGAGCGTAGAATGCAATCAACTAGCAATTTTAGGGATAAGCTCTGCACTTCACACTTATCGTCATTTTTTGATGATTACGCGCATCTTCATAAACGTGCTAAAACCAGAGGTTCTCTATCGCTATAGCCCAAACCAACCCAATCAGGTGAACCGAATCATTTTGTTAAAATAATACTCTAAAAAGAAGACGTAAGCAGGCCAAAAATGTTTGCTTCAAGGCTCTTGATTTGCCCAGAAATGTGAGCACAGTTGGAATGGCGGTCGGGTCGGGTCAGCCCGTTGAGGTTCGGGTACAGTTATTGGTTGAGTCATGTTAGCTTTTGACTCGACCCGAGCATTTCGTATCGGGTTCGGGTCATGCTATTTTCTACCCAAATTTTTCGTTTTGCGAAATGGGGGCAATCTCTGGATATCCGTTCCGCTACCCTAATTCACTCTACCCACCTCTCTAAAGTGATCGATGTAATCAATATTTAGACCACAACAAATTATTTTAGTTTTTGCGGTAAGCTAGGCGTATAAAAATTTGAAGGAACTTCTGATCGGTTCACAGTAACCCGGCAAGTCCATCGCGTATCCGATGTTTTGGACAGGGTATGTGGGATGTCGTGTTATCCCAAAATTGTCGGGTCCGGTCCAGTAGCGGGTCGTCACAGTCAAGAATTTGCCCTTTACTATACCTAGAGCTTAACACCCACATTTTTACATTTCATATCCATCATTAGGAAAATAGTTACTCGGTAGTTATTAGCAAAATTTTAAAGGATGCCATTTCTCGCTTCAGATCTCAATGACCAAGGTAATCAAAGTTTGTTGCTTATTTGTACGCAGTTGTCTAAGTGTTACGTGGCTCAGTACACATTAACGCATGCAAGAAATTGAAAAATAGTATTTCGTTTTACGCAGCCGTTCATATTTTAAATCAAAAATTTAAATAAGCAGAAACTTGCTATTGTATTACAGATATAAAAATCTGTGGCACTTGCATTTTGTTGGCAATATACGAGAGACGTGTCTAGCATCAGAAATTCTCTACCAAAACTAGCCGGTTCGTAGGCTCCGCTTCCTGCAACACACAGGAATTTAGTGCCGACAAACAAATGCAGTTAGAATACAATTAATAATGTATAAATATTCAATCATGAATAATTAGTAATGAGGAGTTAGTGTCTGTATTGGGAAGAGTACCGATGCAAAGAAATCCAGTGGTCAAGAGAAAGTTGTTTACTTAGCTGTCAATTTTTTCGTTTCTAGCCCGTATTGTGCAGAAATGCACGCAAAATATGCGTGACCCGTTTGAGTGGCACCGTGACCAAAATGACCCCAAGTACGAACTCAAACTGATTTTGATAGAATGTTCAAGATTTTGAAAATGGCGAAAGGTCACAGGAAGTATTCCAAACATTTTAAATTATTTGTTCTCGTTGAGCTGCAGAACCCCTTTAAATTACTTATACCAGTAGAACGTAATGATCGATTGATTGATTTGCATACTATATTTATTACGAGCCAAGCATTGTCTCTCCAACTTAGTAAGTTCAACAGAACCTGAGGTATCCTGTTAAGCTACAAAAATAATTTCCGAATCACATTGACATTTTTTAATACAATAGTGATATAAATTACAATATTCGCAATACTAAAACTCGACAATGCAAAAATTCAGTCACGCAACGCTCCGGTCGGAAGAAGCAAAGTCAAAGGCATAACCTGTGAAGCCGGAAAACAATCTTTGAAATGGGCTATGAGCCTAATGTCACGATTTTAATTTGATACATTCATAGCGTTCAGTGATCATTACGTGAGCAGTATTAGGTATGCTATGCTTATTGCACAGCGTCTAGCTATCATGAATGCACATCTTAAACATGTGTTCCAGCTTCAATTCATAATGCTGCTGTAATGCTCCAATATTGCTTAAGTGTAGTCACGACATTGAGTAAGCATTAAAGAAGCATTATTTCACACACCGGGTTCAGGCTCAATTAAAAATGATATGATGGGCTTGGTGAACTAAAGCACGTTTCAATCGTTAATTGGTCGCTGCATTGTATAAAGAATACGTGTTTACAGTGCAATAGAAGTTTTAATTTCAATTAATTTAGTATATCCATTTGCAATTATACACGTAACAGTTTCTCTGAATTTACACGTATGCTTTAATGTCTAGATAGTTCCAGGCAGGTGCCATTGACCTATCGAGTATTCAACGAAATTAATCAACGAACCTTCAGATAAAAGGCTTGCATCTGCGTGCTGTGGGTTTCCATCTGATTTGGAACGAATCTGACCAATGTGTTCATAAAGATGAACAAGTTTTTAAATCACGTGATTAGCAGCTGGAAATGCAAATCTACACTTCGGAGTGCGAAATGCGGGATTTCGAATCTGAACGGTTCGTCAAACGCCTTTCCCGGTTGCATATTTCCAATTCCTATATGGCATTTGCACCATGGGCCAGCTAACTTCTGAGGATTACTATTTAGACAAAAATGACTCGAACAAAGCTTGTAGTACTCA